>WOFM01000430.1:0-197826 GCA_011428145.1 Ericerus pela
AAAATCTATCAATAGTTGCAGGTACACGATTTTGGGTCCAAACAAACTTATATCAGTATCAAAAACCTATATAAATTCCAATATGATAACGAAGAACGGAAAGAAATTGAAAATTTTTAAAGAATAATGAGGTAGAAAGTTAATTGTACTATATGTACAGTATCATAAGCTATCGATATAACAAAAAATATATTTTATGTGTGATCCTCAGCCTTTAAAAATGTTCTTTCACTCTTCTTACTGTTCAAATTAAATGAGTCAAATTGTTTGTTTGGACCCAGTTTCAATTGATAACAACGTGATCACATCAACCCGTGATGGATACAAATTCTCAATATTAAGAAGCTATCTAACACCCGTATTCTAAAATGATACTTAAAGTTGCTACTCAAGTAATATTTTATCTGTGACTGCCATGTATTAGTATAGGATAAACCTGTTCAAATGAGTACTTAAGTCTTACTTAATGTCAAGAAATATTCTAGAATATGGGTATAAATCGGACTCGAGACTCATGGCTTTACGACATTATGATTGGTTGATTTTACACATTTTTTCATTTATATGTACTAATTTAAATTGAGACATTTTTGTATTTGGCGTGGTGCCCTTCTGTAATCTATCGTGAACGACGGAGTCGTACACGATTCAATATCGATAATATACGACACTATCGATATCTCAATGATGTCATTGATCAACTCAATGACGTCAGTAGAACAGACCTATCAAACGTTACCAACTTACACAAACACAGACAAAACGGACAAGTTTGTGAAGAGTAAGACGAACTACATCATTCGGCTAATGGCGACGAACGTGAATTCTACACGTTTATTTATATTTGATCTCACTACATGATAGCAGAGCAAGAAACGGTCCTCGGAATCTATTTTAAGTTTTTCTTTTGTGTTTTACCATTCGTGTTTACTATTTATTTGTGTATACCGTTAATTATTCGTACAATACAAACTCGTGTCTCTACAAAGCAGAAAGCGCATGTCCACAACAAACACCAAAGAACAAAACAGATGTAAGTAAAAACAAAACACATACATAATTTATTGCATTCTTTATACATAAAACATAGTCAACGTATTTTTATATAAACAAGTGAGATAGGAGAATAAATTAGTACAAACACCATTTCAATATCCACGTGCGCAGCATTTTTACAATCAGATATCTAACGCAAAGATTGCTCCACAGATCTCGATATGGGGAAGAAAAAACTTAAAATGGCAGAGGGAGCAAACCCGCAAACAGAAACAGCAGAGCCCAAAACCACACACCCATCACCATTACTCCTAGTAGAACAACCAAGACAACATCCTTCACCGTTAACACGCAACATTACAGATCAACAGACCTTCACACAACAAACCAATCCTAACATTCCAAACACAACGAGCACAAACAAAGAAACAAAAACTCTTAACTTACCAAAAACCATTACGATCACTCTACCGATGACAACTACACACACAATTACAAACCCCAACATTCAACCTACATACTCCACAATAACTGCAACAGATAACCCACAAACTTCAAGATACAGACCAACAACAACAGCCCTACTAACAGCCACGAACAAACAAACAATAACACAGGGAATATTACTTATCCCCAACATCATACTGACACAACAACCGAAACAAACATTTTACACAACCAGCACACCACACACTCAACAGACATACAAAAGTCCGCAAAGAACCTACATAGAAATCTCAATGGCACGAGCAGAAACAAAAATTCAACAAGCTAAAAACTATAATGTGGCCTTATACCAACCTGCAGATGTAAGAATATTCTTAAGTGTTTTACAATTTCAATTAACGGACCTAGATAACTTACCAACGGATGCAGACACACAATTTTACCAAAAAATTTACGACATAAAAGAGGAACTTACCATTTACATAACAAAAATAAATAACGAATTTGAACAACTACAAACAGCTCGACAGATACAACAACAGACTGCTCAACAATACATACAAGCCAGACAACCACCAGAAATATATTGCGATACAAACATAACATCACCAAGCAAACGACAAAGGACAATGTCCCGAACATCCAGTGAAGAAATGATGAGTCCCCGCTCCACGGGCTATTACAGATCAGGCTCAGAGGAGCGACACAGACCCTCCACACCTCCAGGTAATACCTTAAATACATCCATAACAATACTTGAACAAACCCCCAAAAGGAAAAGATCATCAAAATGGACGTACAAAGACGATCAAACATCACAAACACCGACTATAGAAACAAAAAAATCAAAAACAAGGAACATAATAGATGAAACAACACCAATTGGCTTAACACCCACGAGAAAAAACACTAATACAGATACGAACACAACAATACAAAGACGCGCTATAATAGCAAACACACACATACAAACTCCAAACAGACAACCTATAAACAACATTTTAATTCAACCAACTGAAATAATATTAGAACAAACAACAAATGACAAAAATGAACAAGAACATCCGAATAACATACAAAATACAACAAGACACAAAAACATACTCCATATCCCAAAAGTCTGGGAAATACCCACCAGAACAAACACCTTAACTCAAGCATGCCTAATAAAAACGCCAAAGTACAAACTACCAAAATTCAACGAGAAACGTATATCATACCCAGACTTCATAACATCGTTTACCAAATACATACACACGAGAGAAGACATCATAACACCTCAAAAATGCAAAATACTAGAAGACGCTATGCCAGACACTATCAAACAAAGTCTAACAACTCTAGGACACAACAAACAAGGATATTTCAGAAGACTCCAATACTTACACGATGAATTTGGAGATGAATGAAGATTACGCTCCGAATTATGGCAAACTCTAAACAACATACCCCTTGCACAAAATACAAAAGAAGGCTTACATAACGCATACGATAAAACATGCATGCTACTGGACACTATTCACGACTTTGTACCAGAGTTAACAGACGACCTAACCTTTCCAGCATTATTATGTATTTTTCCTAGAAATTCATACTCCAATAGAATAAACATTTCCAAACCAAATTCAAGAGCTGTTTTAGAGGCTGTTTACCAAGAAATTAAAACCAGAGACTTAACAGAAAAACCCGACATAATGAAAGAAACACACAAAACACAAGAAAACCAACAACAAAACAACACATACTACAGAGATAAATCGAACAACACATTTAATAGACGACAATACAATAGACCACAATATAACAAACCCACCAACAATAATACAACAGAAAATTTAACACAACTTAAAAGTAGTCCTAACTTCCACTCAAATATAGAACAAGGTAAACCATCACCTGAACATTACATAGATAATGATATTGATGATTTCTCTGTTCCAGCTCATCACTATTAAACAGACACAGACAGCAGCATTCCTGAACAACTTTACCGCTTTCCAGCCATACCAACAAAACAGAGATGTATGTTTTGCAAGGGACCACACTGGAGCTACCTTTGCTGCAATAGCAAATACAATACATTAGAGAGCAGACGATCTTATTTCAGACAGTTTAAATTGTGTCTCAAATGTGGAGTGTTAGCATCAGCAGACCATTGTAATCAAAAACAGAGACGGTGCAGATGGTTCCAATGCCAACAGACAAATGCTCATCATTTGGCATTATGCCCCAGAACAACGTACCCGATGAAAAAAGCAGAAGCAAATACCTAGAGAGAGTAATAGACCTACAAACTAAATTCCCATTACATAAGCCAGAGCAAATAAATACAAACACCAACGTAAAACAAAATAATCTTAATAATACGACTTCTTTACAGCCCCGCTAGAACCAAGAAAGCAAACAACATCATATTGCAGAGACTGAAGAGACACCAGAGGCATAAACCATCAACACAGCAGAACCAACAGAAGAAACAATATTACAACCACCAATACCGAGTAAGTTAAAATTATTTACAATATTATCATCAAACAATAAATTTCTTACATTTTCAACAACCATAGGCTACATAATCCCAAGACACTACAAACATACCTAATTAACGCGTTCTTTGATTCAGGAAGCACCAAAACATATATACTTGATAGCATAGCTAATCAAACCCTCAAATTACCTATAATAGGAACACACTCCTTAAAACTAACTGGCATACAAAATCAGATATCCCAAACATTCCACACAAACATCGTCAAATTTGGAATCGAACATACTAAAAACAAATTTACAAACCTAATAGCTAGAACAGTTGCAAACATATCAAATAAATTAGACACGCAAAACATAGACGAGATTAAACAAACTCACCCAGAATATAAAAATTTACACTTTGCACAAACTTTAAAAACAAAATCGAAAATACACATACTAATAGGCAATGAATACATGTGGCAATTCATCAAATCAATCACTCACTTATCCCCATTCACACAACTCATAGAAACGGACTTCAGATTCCACATAACTGGACAAACAACAAACACAAAAAAACCAACTGAACCAGAACACTTATTCTTCTCATCAGAATTAGATATAGAAAACTTATGGAAACTCGAAACAATAGGAATAACCACACCAGACTTAACAGCAGAACAAGAAGAACAAAAAGCAATCGAAGTATTTTACAAAAACATAAAGTTAGTCAATGGTCGATATCAAGTCAGATGGCCATGGAAAATCTATCCACCACCACTACCTGACAACTATTCTTTAGCCTTTAGCAGACTCAAAAGTCAACTCCCAAGAATGCGCACCTCACCAGAATTTTTTGAAAAATATAACGAGTACTTTCAAGAATTATTTAAAAATGACATAATAGAATACGTTAACAATAAACATTCAACAGAACCAATACATTACTTAGCACATCACGGCCTAATAGACCCAACAAAGCTTACATTCCCAATCAGAATAGTTTTCGACGGATCAGCCAAAACCAAAAAAGCAAACCACTCAATGAACGATTGTATACACAAAGGCCTAAAACTTCTGGCTGATTTAGTAAAATTATTTATAACATTCCAACTCAACCCAATAGGAATAAGTGCAGACATCAGAAAAGCATTCCTACAACTAGAACTTAACCCATCAGATTGCGAAGTCACCAGATTCTTATGGCTCAAAGACCCAAACAAACCACTAACAAACAACAACCTACTCATTATCAGATTCAAAAGAGTACCATTTGGTGTTATAGCATCACCACTTTTACTAGCAGCAACATTACTATATCACTTTCAAACTATCAACCCTCAATTCTATAACACACTAACAAATCACTTCTATGTAGACAATTTAATCACACCAGTCTCAACACACTAACAAGCAGTCAAATTATACAACGCATCAAACAAAACTTTTAATGACATTTCTATGGAACTAGCACAATGGGCAACAAACGACACAAAATTACGAACATACTTTACAGACAACAACGCAATACAAAAACCACCTGTTAAAATACTAGGCATTCAATGGGACTACACAAAAGACATACTCTATTTAAAACCAAAAATGAAAATACCAGAACAACATACCAAAAGAACTTTTGTCAGCAACTTTTCAGCAATCTTCGACCTATTAGGATGGTTCGCACCACTAATGGTTTATGCAAAAGCGTTTGTACGAACCCTATGGAACCACAAACAAGACTGGGACACGCCATTACCAAACTCTTTAATCCCTATTGTAGAAAACATTATAACAGACATAAGTAAATGTATCGACATATGCTTCCCAAGGAAATTTTTCCAAAAACCCTTTCTACCAGAACAAGCAGAGATTCACACATTTGTAGACGCCTCTGCCATAGCATATTCTGCAGTAGCATACTTACGATACAAAACAAACAACATACACACACTAAGATTTCTAATAGGCAAATGCAGATTGACACTAGTAAAAACACACAATACCAAAATTAGAACTAATAGCTGCATTACTAGGAGCACGTCTCATAAAGTTTCTTAGAGAAACATTAAACATACCCAACAATAAACAATCTTTCTTATGGTCTGACAGCAAATGCGTACTCATATGGCTTACATAAAGAAAAATCTTACCCCCCTTTACACAGAACAGAGTCAAAGAAATAATAACAATTCCAAACATAACATTTCAGTATGTACCAACAAAAGAAAACCCAGCAGACATAGGATCAAGAGGATCAAACTTGTCTTCCTTAATACAATCAAAATGGTTTACAGGACCAGACTGGCTAACACAAGGAAAAACACAATGGCCACAAACAGATCTACACACATTAAAAGACAAAAAGTCAGAAATACAAATAGAGGAACAACACCAACAAACTTTTTGCACAATAGCAGAATCCCTACACGATTACGCTCAACCTCACATTAACGAAACTATATTAAATAACACATATAACGACCACACATATACACGTAAACATAGACAAACATAATCCAAAACATACAAGATCCCACATTATGAACAAATATCAGAAACAGTCACTAACAATAACACAAATCCTGACATAGACCACAAAGAAATAATCAACAATACACCACAAACACAACATATACACCCACACTTAAATGGAGAAGAGACAATAGATCAAGAAGAAATAATTACAAACTCTACCTCATCACATACGAACATACCCATGACATACATATATGGAAACAATTTGACACCATTTAACTTAGACATTACTAAATTCTCTACACTACAAAAATTAATTAAAACATTTCAAATCATCATAAAAGCACTAAAACAATTTCGACAAAAAACAGCACAACAGAAATTGTATAAAACATCATATCTTAACACAAACTATCAATTCTTTAAAATATTAACCATTTTCATCAAAGCAGAACAAAACAAATATTGCAAGCTCATCTTTCAACAACTATAACAAACAAACCCACCCCCATATGCAATATTGAAAAAATTCCTCATAAAACTAGATGACGACAATATGCTCAGATTACATAATTACCTACCACCACATACATTACACACAAGAACATATGCCCCATACCTTTTGCCTCCAAACTCATATTTAACTAAATTAATCATACTGTACATACATGAAAAAGGTTACCATAGCGGAACCAGATACACAGTCGCAAAATTCAGAAAAAACTTTTTCACTCCAACCATTAACAAACTAGTCATATCCACAATTAGGAAAAACTGTTACAAATGTAAAATCCATTCAAACAAACCATACAAACAACCACCTTTTTCAACCATACCAGACTTCAGACTCAATGAAAATGAGCACCCATTTACACATACGGGCGTCGATATATTCGGCCCATTTTACATATACACAACCACAACAGATCTCTCCATCAACAACATCTTCAAAAAGATGGGTCCTCATATTCACATGCCTCACTATACGAGCAGTATATCTAATACCGATAGCATCCTTACAAACAGAAGAAATATGGTGTGCATTTCACTCATTTTTCGCAGACAGAGGAACACTAAAAATAATACTTTCAGATAACGCAGCACAATTCAGAGTCATCAACACAAATATAACAAACTTCTGGAACAACGTAACAAATGACAACGAAGTACAAAACAACCTCTATGAAAATCACATACAATGGAAGTTCATACCAGCTAAAGCCCCATGGTACGGAGGCACTTACAAATGCCTAATAGGCATCATCAAACAAGCCTACTACAAACTAGTAGGACATCACCCAAATCACATACATACATTCAACAGTACCATCAAACAATTACAAATAATAATAAACGAAAGACCCTTATGCCCAGAAACAGAAACAACAACCTTTTCATACTTAACACCAGCCAACTTCCTTCATGCTAATTTCCAACATACTGTCTTAAACTCTAACAAACCAGAAATCAATCGCACAACAACAGAAAGACATTTACAACACATATGGAAAATGGATCAAACATATTTCAAAAACTAATGGATTCAATGGAAACAAAATTATCTCCCATACCTTCGAGACAAACAACCACAGCCAATATCAAATAACTACAGAACAAATAACAACATCCCACAAATTGGAGATTTAGTACACGTCATTGACGCGGTATCAACACCTAACAGACCACAATTAGCAGTAATCAAAGAACTACATAAATCCTCAGACCAAATAGTCAGATCAGCCTCTATTATGTTCCCAAATGGAACACTCACCACCAGACTCCTTAAATATTTAGCACCACTAGAGTTAAATTCCCCAGACGCTTTACAACATACACACACAAAGGTAGTGGCCCAAAAAACATAACAATTACAAATTATCATAAATAATTCGTAGTCCAGACGTCTTTAGGAGAATCTACTCTGGGTAAACTTCTAAACAAAACAAATCAAGTTTGCAACCAGAGGACCCACTGTGAAACCAATATAAAGATTGGAGAAACAGGTGACACCCCACAAATCAATAGAAGCAAAACACTAGCCAACCATCACTTATCCTCACAGAAGGAAAAATGATGTAGTTGACGTGTTTTTGTATTAACAAACAAATTAATATATTTTTAAAATTTTCTCAGAATCATAAATATATCCAGACATGAACGAAACAACAAAAGACGAGGAAGCAGAGTGCTCTACAACACCAAATAAGTAACGAACCTGTGATACCAGACCTTCTTACACATGAAGGCAGATCTCATTATTATATAATTAACAAATAAGCAGTACCTCAAAACAAAATGAAAAACATTGTGATAATAAACGTTCCTACACCATTGTACAAATGCACATAATTACTTGTTAAACTTTATAGTTCCTAAAACATAAACATATTCTTAAATGTTATCGTCTTTAACACATAATAAATAAATAATAATATTTTATAAATGTCTCTTTATTTGTAATATATCAACAAACACACAAACCTCCTTTCAATCAGACAATTCAATACATACATAATGTTGATACAAAATCCCACCTTCTCTCTTTCTCCATCTTCATCACGATCATACTATATATATATGTCACACGTACACTCTCATCACGAAGTGCTTCCCCTACTATTCTTGAACTGATAACGCTGTTGCTTCGCCATCTCGTACTAAATCATATTTTATTTCCAAATGTAATTTTAGTCTGCTAATAAATTCTATCGTGAATACTTCTCTCTTACTCTTTTTCATTCCTCATCTTTACCGCCTCACATCATGGTAGCCATCGCTGCGGTTGAACAGTAAGAGAAGAATAAAATTAAATTATGAAATAGCAGACTTATTTTTTGAAATCGATTCATTGTTGTGCAAAAATTTATATTTGTAAAACGAATAACACACAGAAAGTGTCGTGTAAATCGAGAAAGTTAAAACTCGAATTTTTTAATTAAATTTTTTTTCGAAGTCGAAAAAAATAAAAACGTAACCAAAAATTGTTCCTGATCCAATAACGGCCGACCCTGAAAGTCAATGAACTACAATTCAGAAAGGACCGCCAACGATACAGAGAACCACCTGAGGAAATCTTCTGCTCCCGTCTTCAAGGACTCTATCAGAGATCACCAACAACGAAGACCACAAATTTTTGGGCCAACCTACAACAAAATTCGGCGGAGATTACAACGGTGAAAATTGGATTAAAAAAAAAATACGAATACACACAACAACGAATCGACGAAGAAAATTCATTTATGTCAAGGTAATATATGTTTAGTTGAATTATTTTTTACGTTTTTTTTTTGTTGCGCATTTGAGGTGGAGATATATAATTGTTTCCCTTCCCCATTATAACATATATGTCAACCTTAATAAACATATTAGAAAATAAAATAGGAGAGTATAGTATTGAGAAAGAGGAATTAGAGGAATTATTGAAGAAGTTTGAAGGGGAAAAAGTAGTAGATTTGAAACTAGAAACATATAATCTTCCTTATTACACGTATTTTACGGGAGAAATAATATTAGAGTCTTTCACAATTGATATCTCAGGTAAAATAGAAGAAATTAGTTCATTTAAATATATCAAAATATCTGATTCAACACCAAATTATTTTTCAAATAGAATATATAGTTCATTGGAATCAGAGAAAAAATTCATAAATAGATTTTTGAAATAATAAATAATAAAATTTTAAAAGAACAAGAAAACTGGATAAAAAAGAAAGAGAACCAAAATACCAAAATATTGAATTTAAAGAACAAAATCTAGTAAGAAATATTGAAAAAGAAAAAGTAGAAAATAAAAAATTTATATCTATCACGAATATAGAAGATAATTTATTAGGTTTTAAAAAAATTGAAGAAATTATGTCAAGTGTAAATGAAATTAAACCCATTCAAGCTCCATTAGGAAAAGTGTTCAATGGAAAGTATTACTTGGATTGGAGACGAATGATTATTTCGGCCATTAGAGGTGCTGGTTACTATGATATTTTTGGAGAACATGAATTTTTAGAATCCGATATATCCCACATTGATGATTTGAATTTTAGGCCTAATAAGGAAATGATAAACTATTGTAAAATGCAAGACAATGCCAAAGCATTTGTACTTGAAAGAGTTTCAAACGATATCACCAAACAAATACGAGATTGTAACACGGCAATAATGATGTTAAAAAAATTAGATAATATATATGGTACCAAAATATCAGTTACAGCCAACATGGCCAAATCTAAATGGATGGAGTTCAGATTTCAACCTGGGGGAAACATGAGAGGATTTCTTAAAAAATGGGATGAACTTGTTACAGGCGTGAGAGATAGTGGAAAGGAAGTAAGTGAAGAGGAAGAATTAGAAAACTTACAACTTGCACTATGCTATGAACAAGCATTAGCAAAAATGCAATTTGAGAATCTACCCCCCAATGAACGAAATATCGATAATTTTAAACGAATTCTAAGGGAAGATGCTGATCAAAAATTTAGAGATCAGACATTAAAGAAGCAAAATAATAATTATCCGAATAATAATTCTAATAACTATAGAAATAATGGAAATGGCAATAATAATAATAACTATAGAGGTCGTAATAATAATTATCGAGGAAGGAACAATTATAGAGGTAATAATTATAATAACTATAGAGGCAACAATCGAAATTATGGTACAAATAATAATGCAAATGGGAATGAACCAAATTCACAACATAATAATAATAATAATTCGAATAATAACGGAAATGGAAATTATAGGGGAAATAATTATCGAAATAATGGGAATTACCGTGGTAATAATTATAGAGGTAATAATAGAAATTACAACCAAAATAACCCAAAATGTTATAAATGCGGTCAAAATGGGCACATAGCCCAAAACTGTAATAATAATAACACCCAACAAAATAGTAACAATGATAATACGAATAAAAACCAAAATAATTATCCACCAAAACCAACCCAAAATAATAATAATACATCAAATAAAAAAGAGAATCCTGAACAACAGGTAAAACTGTCCTGCATGATTAGAAAATATACGAATAATTCAAACGAATGGTTATTAAATAAATTAATTAAGATTAATGAAATAAATGAAAATTATACACACCTAAAAAACAAAGCAATTTTGGATGGAGCTGCGGAAGTGCACCTAACAGCAGACATAAATAAACTAAATAATATTGAAAAATTTGTCACCCCTGTAAAGTTTCAATGTGCGGGTAAAAATGCTTTTTTGTATGCCACCCACACTGGTCAAATGACAATAAAAATTGAAAATTCTAATAAAATACAATCATTAATAGAATTAAATGATGTACATTACGTACCTGATCTAAATACTGATATAATTAGTGCAATAAAAATCACAAACACGGGTACAGTAAATATCGATCAACAAAAAAATTGTGCTAATATATATTTTATAGAAAATGGGGAAACTAATAACCGCCCCAAAAGAAAATGGAATATTTTATATCCATTACAATATACATAATAATAATAATAAAAAAATTAATGATGATGAATACACAAATACAAAATTAGATAGCACTACAAAAATATGTCCAGTAACCCAAGAAAATGAGGACAAATGGGAGGATTTTTCAATTGAACTTGAAATACAGAAAGAAGTTGAAAACCCCTTAGAAAATAATAATATAGATTCACTTGAGGGGGGTGCAAATAATAATAATAATAATAATAATGAAGAAAATTTACCAAATTATGAAAAATCAAATAACAATGATAATACTGATGGTATAAATGATATTCCAAATAATAATAATAATAATAATATATTAAATAAAAAAATGATTATACATAGAAGGCTGGGTCACTTAAATGCACGCTATATCCAAAAATTAAAAAACTTGGTATTACAGAAAATATGAACTTTAGAGACGATGATTTTAAAAACTGCCAAATCTGCTGCATTGCAAACAATA
The DNA here is from genome assembly GCA_011428145.1 of Ericerus pela. NCBI lineage: Eukaryota > Metazoa > Arthropoda > Insecta > Hemiptera > Coccidae > Ericerus > Ericerus pela. The sequence continues at coordinate 12,326 of WOFM01000430.1, forward strand.
CGAGACTAGGGCATAATGGAATGAGAACAAAGCCATCTAGGAAACTGGAAATAACATCTTCAGACATAATAGGTCCATTCACACCATCGATCGCAAATCAAAAATATATTCTAACCTTCATCGATCACTACTCAAAATACACATTTGTCATGCCCATAACAACAAAAAATCAAGTGGCAACTGAATTTAAAAATATAATAATGTCAATGAAAAATAAATTTCCAAATTTTCCCATAGGAACCATCAGATGTGACAATGCAAAAGAATATACAGATGTAAAAATAATAAATTATTGTCAGGAAAATGGTATAACAATGGATTACGTAGTTCCTTATTCCCCAGAGTTGAATGGCGTAGCCAAAAGGCAGAACCAGACACTCATGAGGAGAGTAAGAGCTATGCTCATTGATGCCAATCTAGACATTAAATATTGGTTATATGCAATTGTTACATTAAAATATTTACTAAATCGTTCACCAACAAAAGCAAATATAGATTTTAAAACTCCATATGAATTATTTTATGGCACAAAACCAAATTTGAAAAACTTAAAAGTATTCGGCTCATTAACATATCGTCACATTCCCTTTGAAGTGAGAAAACAAAATGCAACTAAAGCCAAATCGAAATCAAAAAACAAAATAGACCCAAAATTGGCCCCAAGAGCAGAAAAAAGCATAATGAAGGGATACACAAATACGGGATATTGTCTGAGAGACCCATTTGAAACAAAATCGTATATTGCATGTGACGTAAGGGTAGATGAGTCTCAAAATATCAAATCATTGGAAACATCCAACAGAAAGTTAATAATTCAACCAGCAAATTACGAACAGGATTTAGGAATAATAAACCCAATAATAATGAATATTAATGTTAATTATAGCAAAACATATATAGAAGATTGTGTCCCAAAAAACTTTAACGAAATTAACAATAATCCTTTTAGAATAGAATGGGTAAATGCAATTAATGACGAATTCAATTCATTAAATGATATGAATGTTTGGGAAATTGTGGATTATGACCGGCAGAAATTAATAGATACTAGGTGGATATTTACAATAAAATACGATGAATTCGGCAACCCAAAACCCAAAGCCAGATTAGTAGCGAGGGGATTCAAAGACCGAACTGAGTATAGTATTACCAAAATGCATGGTCCTGTTGCATCAATAAGTACAATTAGATGGTTGCTCTCTATAGTTAATAAATTAAAATTGATTCTTGTACAATATGATGTCAAAACAGCATACTTGAACTCCCCTATTATAAAACCTATTTATGTAAAAAAACCCGAGGGGATAAATATTAATTCAAACCAAGTCCTAGAATTAAAAAAATCAATATACGGACTAAAAACATCAATTAAATCTTGGTACGATCTACTTGACTATAAAATAAAGGAAATGGGCTTTGTAAGAACAAAAGCAGATAGATGTCTCTATCAAATGAATAAAGACAACGAAAACACATATTGTTTAAGCTATGTAGATGATATCCTGATAGCTTCAAATTCACAAATTGCAATCACAAAAATTAATGAACAACTAGAAAAGTCCTTCACTATCACAATTATAAATAATCCAAAATTTTTTGTGGGATTAGAAATAGAAAGAAATATAGAAAATAAAACAATAATATTATCCCAAAATAAACATATAGAAAAGATGATAAAAAAGTTTGGTATTTTGGAAATAAAAAAGAAAAATACTCCAATGAAAACTGCCCTAAAGATCGAAAAAGTTGAAAATGGAAGGGACGATACAGAATATAGATCGATGATTGGTGGATTATTGTATCTAGCCAGACTAACCAGACCTGATATATTATTTCCAGTAAACTTTTTCTCACACTTCCAAAATAATTCAAACGATACATTAAAAAACTATGTAAGGAGAATATTCAGATACATTAGTTCCACAAAAAATTATAATATAACATGTAGATCCGAGGGAGATGGAATACAAGCATATATTGATGCTTCATATGCCCTCAAGTAGATGATAATAATATTGATCTAAACAATTTACAAAAGGGAAAATCAATTACTGGTTTTATGATTTTTGCAAATGGGGATTTAATAGAATGGAATTGTTCAAAACAGACAATCCATGCTTCATCTAGTACCGCTGCAGAAATCATAGCAGTTTTTGACACTCTCGATATAATAAAAGTAATCCAACACGTGAACTTTGAAATTTTTTGGGAAAAAATAACTGTGGACGTAATGGAGGATAATATATCAACTCAAAAAATTTGCTCTGGTGGAAGCCAAAAGAAATCGCGGGCCCTGATGATAAAATGTTACTCGATTTTAGAGGCAATGGAGGAAAAAATAATTCACTTTAGATCTGTCAATTCTGAAAATCAACTTGCAGATTTACTTACGAAATCTTTGGATAGAACAAAATTCGAAAATTTAATTGTCAAAGTTCTAGAAAACACGAATTTATACACATAATATTATACATATTTATTTGAAGAAGAAAATACCCATCCAAAAAAAGTCAAGTCGTACATAGTCCAAACTTGAAACATATTGTACAAGAAAAAATACTCTTACATTGTTCATAAATAATACTCAAAAGAAAAATACACTCAAAAATACTTGACAAAAAAAATAATACACGATTTTGCTGCAAACCCAACAATGAAAACGGAATTAAAATCGAGCAAGCATAAACCATACAAACGCTAATAATAGAAATAGCATACAACTTTAGACAAGCGTGAGAAAAATACACGACAAATTCCCACACAGAGTATGAAAGGAAAATCTTAACAATATACGAGAGATAAAAACTCATTACATGACCTCAATAAAGATAAACCGAATAGCCTGCCTTATCCAAAAATAAACATGTCAAACGCCACCTCAAACACAAAAGAGAAACGTAAAAGATAAAGCTAACGGACAACATATATTATCGCTTCATATTATTGCATGCCAACATATTGATAAGATTGTAAAACGTAACGTTTCCAATAAACGATACTATACCTTAAAAATCTTTTGTTAATTTTATTCCTTTGTGATTTTTTTTATTCTTCCATATACTCGTAAATGTTCGAGAATATATTCGAGCACACTTTTCAATGAATCATTTATTAGTCATTTATATATACGAAATATTTTTTGCATGTTACCAATTTTTATATTTTTATATTTTTATTTTTTTTGCCTATTGCATATACCATTCTATATATAACATATTAATGTTCAATATTCTTTGCATGTTACCATATTTATTAACCTATTTATTTATTTATTTATTTTAATTGATTATTTTTATTTTTATTTTTTTTCTCGAAGCACAGCAAAACAAAATTTTTTTTGGAACCAAAGTTACCATAATAATACGATGTGAATATTTTTTTTGAAATTTTTTTTATTATGCATATATCATTTTGTACTTAATATTTTTTCTCGTTCACTTTCAGCGTACATGATGATGAAGAACTCGATCGATAAAATTTCAGGGGGTTGTTGATACGAAATCCCACCTTCTCTCTTTCTCCATCATCATCACGATCATACTATATATATATGTCACACGTACACTCTCATCACGAAGTGCTTCCCCTACTATTCTCGAACTGATAACGCTGTTGCTTCGCCATCTCGTACTAAATCATATTTTATTTCCAAATGTAATTTTAGTCTGCTAATAAATTCTATCGTGAATACTTCTCTCTTACTCTTTTTCGTTCCTCGTCTTTACCGCCTCACATCACATAACAAAAACTAACAAACACTAAAAAAAAAAAAAAAATTCTATTTTATTTCTTTTTCATATATAGACAATACATAAACAAACAGACGAAAGCCTCACATTGACGGGAAAGACTTAGACTTCTCTCCCCCCCCCCCCCGAGTATTGTGAACGACGGAGTCGTACACGATTCGATATCGATAATGTACGACACTATCAATATCTCAATGACGTCAGTAGAACAGACCTATCAAACGTTACCAACTTACACAAACACAGACAAAACGGACAAGTTCGTGAAGAGTAAGACGAACTACGTCATTCGGCTAATGGCGACGAACGTGTATTCAACACACTCATTTATATTTGATCTCACTACATAATCTGTTTGTCTGATGCGGAGATCAGTTGTTCAAATCCTAATTGCAGTGTTTTTGTTTTCGTTTTTTCATGAGTTTATTTTTATGTTTTTAAGGGTGTTAAGCCGACAGGTATAGGATCGACTTCACGTGAAAAATACAAAAAAAAAAAGCCCAATCCCAACATTATAAGTTGGAGTCCCGAGTGAGATTTTAAACGCTTATCAATATTACGAATTGATTCAGATTCAAAGATACACGTCATACACTGCGCATGCAGCTCAAAATCTACGACGATGTATTAATTTCTGTGATACAAACAAAAATCACGTAGCGGAAAACATCATTAAAAGGCATTGTGCGTCATTTATTAAGCGTTATCTTCAATAACTTGAAGAAGTTTAATCGTTGAATTGATACTATACACGTTACGTGAATTATTACGTGGAAAATAAAAAACAAATCTAGCTAACGGAACTAGCCTGAAAGCAGTTATTCAAAATTTTTATGATTAATTTTACCACTTCAAAAGTAAAATTTTGTCCAATAAAAAATGAACATCCAAAAGCAAGTTCAAATTACTTGACGCACGAGCAACCACTGAAGAATTACACGAAAAAATAAAGCATCACATTTTTTTTTAGGTTCAACAAATTTAATGATTTAATGTACAAACAAAAAGGAGGTAAATTTTTACACAAAAAAACTCGAACTTACTCCAAAAGGAAGTTGAATCAAAATTGGTTTTAAACTAAAATCGGCCGAACAAGAAAAAAAGAAAAAAAAATTATATAAATTAAATCAACGTCAGAGTGTATAAGAAACGAAACGATGGAATATCACAGAATAGAATAGTTTACATTCGCCGGTACATAATAGAAAAGGCAAAATTTAAATTAAAAAAACTAAAACAAACAAAAAAAAAAGATAATGCTTAAAAAATGATATTTAAAACAAATGTTCTCTTCGTCGTTGTACACTGTCCATACAAAATTAATAATATAGGTAGGCACAGTGTTACTTAATAAAACATAATCATCAACATTAATTAGTATAAAACTCGATTCAGTTTATGACAAAAAACTACATTTTTCATCTATACATGGTGCATACAGCACAATTGATTTGGATTTTTCAGAACTATTCACAAGCAATTGCAAAGAACTTAGCAATGAGAGATCAAACAAATATTTTGTGATGTGTGAAAAACTTTTCGCATGTTTTTAGCAGAAGGAAATGAGAAAATAAGTTTTTAATATGACAATCATAAACTTCAGAAGAGTACGTTCTGGTGTACTTGTGGACGATGTGCAATTGTTTTGATAGTTTAAATTCAAATCAAAGCGAACCTGCACAGAACAATTCAGAACATAGGGATACAGAAATTACGTTTCAATGTATAAAATCATGAAAAGGCGAAAAATATGAAAAGGTAAGTACGTAATATGCATGAAAATCGAGCATTAATATTTGAATGGTGTTGTTTTTTTCGATATTATTGATAATAATCGATAATCTTCGAATATCGAAAATATCTATAGTACCTATATTACAATTATTGATAATTATCGATATTTTTGCGACTATTACAACTAAATACAGCAAAAACAAAGCTGAAGGATTGTTATCAGGAATTTCAAATTTCTGTCTCCAGGAATTTCAAGTTGAATTTTTATTATTTTTTTTCAATCATATAACTTGGAATGGGAAGTGAATAGGTATTTCTTCAATCTATAATCTAACATCAAACTGCATTCTTCTTTTTCAGAATTTTTACTTTCTTATTTCCCATTGTCAATACCGTTTCAAATTCAACAACTGGTGGAAAAATATCAATAATTATCGATTAAAAAAAAAGTTACAAAAGAACATCAATACAACATTAAATTTATGACTGGTATTCGAGGTCATTATGAGTTCATAAATGAAAATTATCTTCTAAAACTTTTATAAATTAAAAAAATAAATTATTATATTGAATAATAAACGAAAAAAATTAATTTAAGGAAAACAAACGGGTATATAATGCAGGCAATACTTATAAGTATGGTTAAAAATTTTTTAAATATTATTGATTAGAAAATCCATAAAAATGATAAAATTTATTCACATTAAAACAAAACAACAAGCTAATCAAGATTTTTTTTCATTTTCTCAAGGAAAGCATTTTTACAAAATGATACACACCGAAAATTTTGTATCGAGTAAAAACAAACTAATATTTTCTAAATTTCGAAGTTCTCTCGAAAAGTTAATAAACATGCTGTAAGCTGGAGAAAGAATTTGTAGACTCGAAATTATTTATTTTCTGAACATATTTTGGCATTTAAAATTTAGTTTTGTGTCTATTCAACATTCATTGCGTTACCGATTCGTAGCTTTAATATACGTAACTGCAGAATGTATTTTCAGGATTTTAAAAAATTTTTTTATTTACAGCATTTCACAAAAAATTGTAAAACTGAATCAAGTCTGACAGTTCGGAACTTAATTCTACAAAAATGGTGACCCAAAAAATATTACTCGAAAAATTTCGAAAAACAAAAGAAACGATTGAATTCTCGATTAATAAATAAAAAAAATAAAATATAACAAAAATTCAAAACATCTGTTTCCCTCAGTTCTGAAATACTAAAACGTTACAAAATCCTTCTTTAAATATGCTTATGAATTTAAATTCTAAGAATAAATACAGAATTAGAATTCGAACTGCTCGAAGAAGTAAGACACAAAATACAGAACTGAACTTCAAAATTCGACTTAAAGGCGCTTTACTCGCCAAGCCAACTGAAATAATATCACGACATACGACTTTTAATACAATTGAAATAAATTACAATTTATAAACAACCGAAAAAGATCGAATGCAGTTCCTTCAGTTTTTTCATTACCCGTTGAAACATAATTTTGGCAACATTAAACGAAAAAGTATCTGCTCAGACTCAAGTAAAACAAATCTAAAAAGATAAAGCAAGCAGCCATTATATGAATATCAACGTTAACCTTTATGAGGTTAGAGGGTGGAAATAATAGAGCTTAATACTTTATAAAATAAGACAACAAAAGTTAATAGCTTGGCTGTAAATTTAGGTTCTTATTCATGAAAAAAACTGCAATTTACAATAGCATGTAAACGCTAACAAAAAAATCTGAAAAAAACTTAGCAAAATCAACAAAGGAGGAGGAGCTTTATAAATGGACAAAATAAAACAGTAAAAAGTTGCTGGATACAATTCAATTTTTCTTCCAATTGTCGATCAAACACTTTTGGATATTAAATATGGTCTCAAACACTGCTATTTAAATAAAATGTTTCAAAAAGCAAAAATGAATTATGAGTCGAACGAAATACAGTCTCTTCAATATGAAAGTCGCACAGGAGACAGTAAACGCACGATGAACACTTAATATGAAGTACAGATTTAAAGCGAAATAAATTGAGACTTCACTGTGCATTTTACACGTCGAAAATTTGATTGTGAGTAAACAAAATCTCTTTCAGCTAAAATCATAGTCAACCTAATTATAAAATTAGGATACAATATTGCAATACAAACAATTCTCATTTCTAGCCAGTAAGATATCTATGAAAAAAAAATCAACGGACACACATATCTCATATCAGTTACACATCATAAAAAACACGAACGCATACAAACACAAAAAAAGACAAGCCAAAATAATTAGATTTAAGAATTTAGTAACTTATCTATGTTCGTAGAATAATTATCTTCGAACGAATGAATAGAGGCGAACGATTTGACACCCAGACGAGACGACGAGTCGTTACTGCAGCGCCTGGACGTTGACTGATCTGTACTTTGTGGCCACTTACGACCTACGAATAATACAGAGTCGTCAATCGCTTTCATCTTTACCTTGTTGTAGAGCTCGTCGACCGAATCGTAACCAACTGGCAACGAAGTCTCTTTACCAGTTAGCTTTCCTACTTCCGCAGGCGTATTGCTAATCGTAATGGTAGCGCCAGTAGTAACAGTCTCTTTGTTTATAGGCTTAGCAACAGTAGAAATATCATCATTCACTTCTTTTTCTGCAGACGCGATAACAGCAGCAGCTTCGTGCGTTCTTTTAAGTGACACTGGAACAAAAGAAGGGCATCCAATTCGCTGCGCGATCGGTGACCTACTGTCAGGCACTCCTTTGCTATTTAACGGCAGAACGACAACATTACCAGAGCGCTGTTTCAAGTTGCAGTTTTTCAACAAGATATTCGGTTCAAATCGAGCAACAGTGAGCCTTTGGGGTGATATTGGCTTTCCTAGCAGGCCCGGATGGACATTCAAGTAGTCGGCGATAGATGGTGACGACTTCCCGGGGTCAGAAACGGGTATTCTGGCTGATTTCGAAGCATAAATGTGGTCTCGTTGGACCCTGACGAACGATACTCGACGCCCACCTTGAATATGAAGAGTACTTGTCTTTGGCTGAGGCACGACCACGTGTTTGGCGAGCGTACTGGTCAAGTTTGGGCTCAAAAATGTCTTACTACCAATCTTCCATTTGGAAGGTCCGGCTGTGGGAGTTGGCAGCAAATTACTTGGCATCTTCTGCCCACCATTTACCTTTCTAATCAGAGTGCGGCGTTGCTGTGGCGTTTTCACGACGGTATCTTTGTACGACGGAGCCGCTTTATCATGGGCAACTCCATCTGCCGAGCCATTCCTACCCCTGGTACCAGTTTTCCGCACCTTTCGGAGGAAAGTGACCTTACGAAAATTTTCCAATGGAGGGATTTTCAGTATTTCTTTAGGGGACATAGCACAGAGCATGTCATTAAAGTTGACCTGTTTACCATCAGGACTCAAGACAACAGCATTCTGAACAGACAGTTGCTCGTCAACGACACTCCAAGCACCACTGTCGGACGTGGCTGTCAAGTCAAATGCCCCAGGCTCCTCACACACATCAGTCTCCGGGGGTGAGAGTTTTGCTCGAGAGGAGCCAACTTTCACGAACACCCGTCGGTTTGAGGTTAGAATTTCGCTATTGACCGGTGCCGGTTCGATGGAGAATTCGTCCTCGCCATCACTAATCTCGATGGCCTCGCCAAGAATTTGCTTTCTCGAGCAATCTCTCACCTGCATATTGACACATTGGAACATACGCAGCAGCGAAAGTAGCCGTTGGTCCCGCAAGACGTTGCTACTCGTCGAAATGGACGCCCGTTCCACCACTTGGCCCAAAATTTGGCGGATCCATGCGACAATTCGATGACGTTGTTCGGCTGGTGGCAGCTGTTGGCCATTTTCGTTGGCCAATTTCAGCTGATCGATGACCAGTTCTGTGACTGGTTGCTCATTTTCAGTCATGTAGACGGATATTTGGCCGATGCTACCTACTTTGGGTTGGGATGCGGATGGACCAACGCGCACAAATACAGAAGATAGTGGTTGTGTCGAGGTGGCCTGAATCTGACGTGAAGGTGATGATTGAACAGTTGCATCAGTGCCTTGACACGATAAATCCTCGTCGTAGTTGTCAGATGTTCCACGCATGCAATAAGAGTGCTCGGAGAGAAGAACTCCTGAAAATTAGAAACATTAACAATACTGTAAATGTTGGCAAATGAAAATACGACTCGCAAAAACTGATTTAAAGTATCAAGCCACGAAATGAAAATGACAACTTCTTAAAACTTCTTAAATTCCGTAACAGCGAAGGGACGCATCTTTGCTATTCCCAAAACTGAAAATTTCAAATGCATGCGTCGAAATATTTAAAAAAATTAAATAAGATTAATACAATAGTGCCGCTCACTTTTCGCTCCACTGTCGATGAAAATTACCAAAACAATTGGGCTTCGAGTTTCTTCTTTTTTTATTTCATTATAAATTTCTAAACGTGCCTAACATTCTCTGCTGGTTTACCGAAAAACCGGAATTTTGGTTAATATGACAAACATGAAAAACTAACAGGGACCCAAATGGTATAGTATGAGAGATTTAACCTTTTACTGTTTGGAGAAATTTCCCAAAGATTGGTAATTTTAATGTTTACAAAAATTTTTTCAATTCAAAATTGATATTTGAGAATTAATTCGACAGAAAATTTTACACTTTTACTCATTCCAATTCTTGGAAGTTATTTATGGCTTACTAGGCAAACAAAAAAGCACTTTAAAATAGATACCCTTAAATGAATCAGCTATCCTTTTCTCCATAAAAAAAAGCAAAAATTATAATTAAAAACAAATTATAAGAAGTAGAATTTTAACTAAACGCTCAAAGTAGGCGAATCAAAATAGTTGAACGATCCTAGAGGGATTTTTTCTGTTTCTTTGAAAACTTGATTCCCAAGTGTAGTAAAAAGGCATTTCATCTTTTGATTCTGAAATACGACCCATCGGTCAAAGTGAAATCTTTAATTTAATTTTTCTCTTAAGGCAACATAATTTGATAAACAGTGGTCTCTACTTATCAGACTCTTCGACTACGTACATACACAATGGACTGGGATTAATTGAACTGGAAGTTATGCATACACCTTCCCTACTTTTCCCTCGTTTTGAAAACGTTGGAATCAACAATAATTTATTCAGTAATGATTCAAATCCCGAACCGAATTATTTATTTATTCTTGCCATACCTTCATTTGTATATTGCAAATTAGTTTGAATTTTCGTTGCTATCTTCAAAAAAGACAATTTAAGTCGATTTTGACCGACACTGAAAATTATGATGAATAGCACATTTCATCGATCAACTTTGAATGCACATTCGTACGTTGGGAAATTTATAGAATCAAAATAACGGAGATGGGTCTTAGATTATTAATGATGAGTAAGAACAATTCATACCACAGCTTGATGAACAGTCAAAAAAGCAGTCAAAAATTACAAATTTTTACAATTAAACTTCATTTTTTCAAGTCATTTTAGTGATTCTTTACTAAATTTAATCCAATTCCAGTTTTACATTATGCAGGTACAAGTAAATAGTAATAAATTTACCTTCAAAATTAATCACTAAAATTTTAATTTTATTTTTTTATTACCAAATGGACTCATATTCGGTTATTAGACTCATTTTTCCCGGATCTCAAACTGAAGCTAGTAAGTGGCAACCACCACTGTATAGTTATCCGCTCTCATTTCGGTTTCTTATTAGAAAATTAATCTCAATCTTATTATGAATTTTCAGATGAATTCTTTAATTCTTGAAAGCTGAAGGTTTAAAATATAATTCTCGCGGCTTCATTCATTTTTACCTCATAAAACGTGATTTTCGCTATTGGCCAGTTCAATATTCAACAGTCAGGGACAAAATGTAGGACAGTGGGTTTTGAAAAAATTAAAAACAATATAACTAATATTTCACTTCTGTTTTTGTCTCATAGCGTATACGGGACGTTTGATATCTCTTTAACTGTATGTCTTTATACCGTATTCGCGATCTATCGTCTCCCTCCGGGGTTATTAAAAACAAAATAAATTCAAATGGATAGCATAACTCACATTAATCGATAAGCAAAGGATTTTTCAAATTCAGGAGAAAATGTAGTTACTATTTTGAAACGATTAGCAATTTTTGTTTGGTAAAGGTTGAAATCGAATTAAATTAACGTAAAGACGGTTTCATTTTTTGCAAAAAATTATTTATAATCTCATGCGGGTAATTATTGCAAAGAAACTCAAATAACACGAATTGTCAAGACGAATAAGTTTTTCCTAATATAAGTATTAAGGTAAAAAATAAAATAAAATTACATAGCGCTTTTTAAATTCATTACAAAAAAAAAGTTTGACCTATCTTTTCAATCGGATAAAAGTAGATTTCTAAAATACCAGATAAAGATATTTGCTTTATTTCGCTATAGGTATATATTTTGCCTTAAAAATTGGGGTTTTCGCTAAATTTTGCTTACAAAAACATTGGGGTTAACAAAGAAAAAAGTTAGTATTTTTTCTATTTAGAGACACCGAACATAATTTTAAAACTTTTCGAATAACTTAATCAGCGATTCAATGAACGTATATTAATTTCGAAACGGATTATATACGGATACATCGAACGACAATATCTAGACGGAACGAAAGTCGTTTTAAAAGACAATTTTCTAGAGCCATTAAAAAAAATTCCTACCGAATTAAGACGATCAAAACTTACCATCAACGGAGGACAAATTGTCCGAGCCTTCCGGGATTTTGTAATTACATCTGGACAAACCATCGACCACTTTCTTCCAGACATATCTTCGTTTTCGGTTAAGTCGAACCACTTTCGCACTTGTGGACGGAGCTGAACAGGCATTTTTGTTTGTAGTCGACGCGATAGGCCTAACTTCGACTGAGTCGGAATCAAGGCTGTCAGAACAATCGGTGACGTCACGCGTGTTGTCACTCACATCCAAATCAGATTTCAGCTTCGGATACTCAACGCTGGCAAATTTTTCAGCTCGATCACACTGTGTCAACGCCGAAATCAGACGAACGCTTTGTTGGTACAACCGATTCGTAGAGGGCAAGTCTAAGAGAACAAATTTACTTGGTGACTAGGTAGAGGTACTAACATAAACGAGTATCGAAATGTGAATCGCAACACTTACGAAAGAAATGCGACCTCAATTGGCAAATTAATTTCTTTCTAACACAATTCAAATTAGATTTGGAAGTCCGCAAAATCGCATCGTCTCTCTCCATACTTTTGATCAACTCTGCAGCCTAAAAACAAAATAAATTTAATGATTCAATTTAAATTCGTTCTTCAAGGGCGAACGATTGATGGACTAGTATCTTATACATAAAAGCCACTTCTGTCACGCTATCACGTGACCATAATTATTACAATCCAGAAATTATCAAACAAGCAATTTTTCACTTTCACTTTAGTTTCTGCCAGTTGCGTATCCAAAACATGTTTCATGAGGAACTAAATCAAAATTTTTTATGAACAGAATTATTTAATTTTTGGTTTAGGCTTCAGTCAAGACATACTGTTCTTCATCAATTACATTGGATTAGATATTTTTTCTTTTCTCCAGTCATAACATACCTAAACATCTCCCTACTCAAATTCGTTCGCTTTGTATTTCCAAATATTTCACGGCAAAAACTTACTTTATTCAGAATGGAAATCAAGGATTCTTCGTTATTTGCATCAACCACTGAACGTAGTTTACATTTTTCGGTATTGAATGCTTTTCGCCTAAAACGTTCGTTTTCTACATGCAGGGCGTACGAAATTGGGTCTCTTGCACTTGGAACCTGTAAAAATCAAAATACACTCTCAAAAATCGCCGTGAAATTGAAAAATCGATTACTTCCATACTGCTGAAAGGCAACAAAGTTCTCGATTCCGACAAAACACTTCACTGAAGAAATTTATCTACGGTATTTGATAGCTTCCTGAAATTCGGATAAAATTTACAAGAATCTGAATAATAGCAGCCTGAAAAAAATCAACATGACAAATTTTCATGCATTCAAATCTGTTTTTCGTTGGTTTTTCTACTTTTTATTTTTAAGCAGAAGTCATTTTTTTATTTTTTTTGGCGAATTTTATCCCTTGCCACAAACAAGCTGATTTATTTCGAACAAAAAGATTATGAAAACAATAGACATTATGATTCTTTTCGTCATGTTACGGGATACTTGTAAAGGTATATAATTGTTCCAAAAAAATTGAATTTTTGAAAATTTGTAAAATTTTAAAGAACAATGCTTAAAGTTGAAACAAGAATATAGTAGAGAATAATCAAGAAAAGTCGAAAATTTTTTCCTCCTTCCTCTGTACCGAATTACCCTAACTGACGTCTTCCTCATTTGATACGTACCAGATTTTTCGGCGATCGAATTGGGCGTTTTGATACTTTATTTTTCACAGGTGACTGCACATTCGATTGTTGACAATCCGACTTTCTTTCACTATAATTCAGCGGGGCCGATCTCCTCCTAAACTCCGACGGAAACCCCGGAAAGCCATCGTTGATGAACTGTTTAAACGCCATCTTCAACAAGCACAATACATATTATTCGCAATATTTTAGGCGAACGCTCGTATGAACCAAAAATTAAAACAAAAAAATAAATTCTAACGCAACAGTACATCGCTAAATAACCCATATTTCCAATTTTCATCTACAAAATTAAAACCTAAATCAATCCAATCCAGAAAAGACACTCGTAATCTCTTACGCTGCAAATAAAAAAAAAAAAAGATACTTCAAGCAGCACAGTCGACTTATTTTTTTTTTCTTTTTTATTATTATTATTATTATTATTATTATTATTATTATTATTATTTTTGGAAGCTAGTAAACCAATAGGCAACAAACTCCTATCAGAACTGGTCCTATATAAAGACTACCTTTCGTGAAAATTTCACACCTAAACGCTTTCAGAATTTTTTCAAAACCGCAAACACAAAATTTACTCCAGAAAATTTTTATTTTCCAGTTTTTTCGGCAAACTGCTGAACTTATAAGCACCAAACTACCATCAGACTTGCATATGCATAAGAACGATATATCGTGAAAATTAAAACCTGATCGCTTTCGTAGTTTCTTCAAAATTCTGGAAAAACCACTTTTTTAGCAATTTTTTGTTCTCTACTTTACTCGAAAACTACTAAGCCAATAAACAACAAACTCCTATTAGACTTGGTCCTATTATAAGAACCACCTTTCGTGAAAATTTCCGCCCTATGCCTTTTGCAGTTTTCTCAAAACTGTAAACTAAAATTACTCTTCCGTAATTTTTTCTATTCCAGTTTTCTCAGAAACTACTGAATGAATGGGAACCAAACTTCACCAAATTTGCATTCAGATAATGAAAATCTGTCGTGAAAATTTCAGCCCGATCTGTTGCGTAGTTTCTTCAAAATCCTGGAAAAACGATTTTTTGCAGAATTTTTTTTTTCCAGTTTTCTCGAAATCACCAAACTTTTTTCAGACCTGGTCTATAAAGACAAATGTTGTAAAAATTTTAACCGTATCGCTTTTGCAGTTTTCTTAAAACCACGAACCAGAATTTTTTCCAGTAATTTTTTCTTTTCTTGTTTCCTCGAAAACTGCGGAACGAATTAGCACCAAACTCCTCTCGGATTTGTACTATAAAAAAGAAAACATCGTGAAAATTTTAGCCTGATCCCTTTGGTAGTTTCTTCAAAATTTTAGAAAAACCACACTTCCAGGATCTGTTTGTTTTCCAGTTTTCTCAGAAACTACTAAATTAATAGGCATCCAACTTGTATCAGACCTAGTCCTATATTAGGACTACCTTTCGTGAAAGTTTTATCTTTCCCCATTTCGTAGGTTTATCAAAACAAAGAACCAAAAATTTAGGCTACATATTATACATGCATATATGTATACTGTATATACAAACTGTCATCAACCCTACTCCCAACCCCTCCATGAGGTAAATTTCAATTCCTCGTTTGCAAGCAAACTGAATAAAAAGAGGAGGAAGAAGTGTATTACCCGATCGGAGTCTTTGTTGCTGGATTTTTCCGCTTGGTGAATGAGCCTCAAATTGCACTCCCGGTTACCTCTATCGTATCGACTATAGGAGAGGTACGGATGTTTTTTCATCAACGAATAGATTTTCACACGCTCTTCGACGACTGGCGTCCTGTTGGTTGGCTGGAAAAGGTGATCCATGAAGGTGACGCTGGCGGCGGACAGGCAGGCCGGAGAATCGCCCGGCTTCCACCAGAATCCGCACACCTTTCGCACCTCTATGTACTCATCCCACAAGAAAAATGAGTCTCGATTCACGTTCGCATCCAGTAGAATCGGAATGGTGGCCGTTTCACCATTCCACAGCCGCACCACAGCTGCCAGATTGGGTTGCTCGTCGGCCTCGTCGAACGGTCCAACCATGACTGCCTCGCACAAACCCGGCACACCATACACACCAAAGCTGAGCGTCTTTGGGCCCAAGTCCGTGTTGATTGCATAGCAGACCACCTTTTTGGTGAGATCCGCACGACAGATGACCTGGTACAGTAGCTCAACAGGAATGTGGTCTTTGTGGTGGTGGATGACCGACAGCAGATGCCTGTTCAGCTGCAAGACGAACCATTTGGCAGTTTTCCTGCTTCGGAGCACCGAGTGCTCGACGAAAAAAATGGGAAATGCGTTGGCATTGAGGTCGATACCTTTCAACATGGGTGCTTCGAATCGATTAAGTTTCCACGTTTTGAAAATGTCTAACGGATTTTTCGTCGATTCGACCAGAAATGGTTTCGATTCGGATCCGGATGCTGAGTCATTGCCGAGCACATCGACGAATTCGTCTTCCTCTTTGATGTCTGGTCGCAGGCGCAGATAGCGACATACCTGGAGAAATTTGTTATTCTGCCTTTGTAGGCGCAAAATACGTTTGATACGCAAGAAAAATACCAACGAGTGATTTCGTGACTTATAGTCCATCATCTGACCGTAAGTTCGGCTACAGTGATTCGCGCTAAAAAAGTGATCTTCTTCAGGATCGTCGTCGGCTTCGTTCGCACAGTCCGAATTTGCACCGGTATGCGAAATCTGGAGCCTCGGCAAGACTACTCGGCAAGGCTTGATGCCATGCAACTTCATAAGAGCCTCATCGCTCAACATATCGGCAGAATTCACGTTTTTAGTTGGCTTCTTCCGACTCTCACGTCTCAAAATATTGGTAAAATTCTCGTTTCTAGCGGGCTTCGAACGCCGAGATGAATTAGAACCACGAGGAAAACATACAGGGTATAATTTCACTGGTGCTGGTTGGCTGCTGGATGACGATTTGGCGACATCGTCATCACTCATCTCCAACGACTGCTTTTTGAAGCAGCCCTCCTCACAGCTATCAACGTTCTTTCGCTTCTTCGTATTTGGAACTTCTACTTCTGACAAATCGGTCTGATTTTGAGCCACAAAATTTTTTGTTAACGTCATCTTCTGAAGACTAACTTCTTGAAACTCACAGGCAGTTTCTCGTTGATATATTTTGATAGCCGACATCAAATTGGCATCTTTCACCGGTAGAAATACAGATCTAAATCGCTTATCGGACTTATTCGTAATTAAAGTGGAAAGGGCAAAACTGGCCCATAAATCAGTGATTTTGGTATCACATCGATCATTTAAGGCAATGATATTCCGATAAACCTCAGGGAACAAGGGCCTATTCACACCAACGTGCAAAATTATGCCCATATTCTCGGCAACCGCATTCTCAGCTAAATTTTCCTCAGACATTAATTCTTTCCAGGTATCAACGTACGGGTCGTTTGGTAAAACACAGGAATTCGTTGATTTAGGTAGTTTCGATTTGATGTAGGATACCGCCGACTTTTTTTGACCTTTCTTTTTTCGTTTTCTTATTACAGGTTTTTTGGCTACACAGTGGTTAGAAAGGTGCTGATAAATGGCTGATGGAACAAGTTTCCATTTTTCACAATTTTTCCGGCGTTCTTGTTCAACCGATTCACTAACTGCCAACTTCTGATGCAATAAATTTTGATTTTCAGTTAAATTTTGATTGCCTTTGTTAGACTGAGCGCCAATTTCTTGACCGTTGACTGCGTGAAGTTCATCTAATTTTGAAAAATTGGCAACTTTTCTATCAGACTGATCTCCAGTAGTACTTGAGTCGCCAGACTTCCAGTTTTCACAAACTGCATTTGATACAAGAATAGAAGTTCCTGGTTTCTTGTTTGTGGCTTCAATTTCAACTTTTTTACCAACAGCAGATGATGACTGCTCTGCAGATGATGACTGCAAAATATTCGCTGAGGAGACTGCACCTTCAACAATTGAATTCTGCAACACTATTTCTGAGCATGGCAACTGACAAACATGAGCAGGTATGGAAGGCGAATTAATTTTAGAATTCTCTTTTCCAAGCGCATAGTCAGAACTGATTGCATCAGTTGTCAAAGATACGAAATTTGACAACGGTGCTGACAAAACATTTTCTGAATTGAAAGATGGAGCGTTAGAACAATCACCAGTTGCTGAATATATTTCATCAACATGGTCACCAATTGAAGACTTCTGACGAGAATTATTAACCCATTCACTGGTTTTATGATACAATAGTAAATGTTTCAGTGATTCTTGAATATTTTTTGGAGACAATGAAGACAAATCAACATTTTGATCAGCAACCTTCTCAAGATCGGACTTTTCACCATCAGAGCCACAAAGCTGAAGACCGGAGTCAGAATCTGAATCAGAAATAATCTTTGACTTTACCTGACTGACATTACAACTCTTCAAATCACCTAAGGCAACAAACGGTGACTGAGGTTGAGCTGTGGCCTTGAAAGTACTCCTTGATTTTGAACCGAGTGATTTACTACTTAATTCATCATCATCAGAATTTGAGGGAACTGAAGCCTGATGGTCACTTTTGGAAATATTAACATTTGGGACTAATAATGTTGACACTACAGTGTCTGCAGACAATGTAGAATCCAAAGAATTGGCAGTCACTGTTGACTCTGAAGAGTTGGAATTTTCACAATCAGCAAGGGGAGAAAATACAGCCTTTGCAACAGATAGCGTTGATTCAGTACAGTTACATTTCTCACAATGTTGAACACTTATCTTACATTTATGGGAGTTCCTTGTGATTTGAAGTTGGTCAGATTTTAAATCCAAGAGAGACTGTAAAGGTACGGTGGTATTATTGCAAATGTCATGGGTGACTGCTGAATTTAAATCACCTTTATGTACACGAATACCGTTTTTTCCCAGATTACAAAAATTAGATTCATTAGTGAAAACACTATCAACAATTTCTTTCAGTTTGGCAGGTTTATCACAGATACGAAATCGTTTTATTTTCTTCTGTACGAAAGTTGGTGAACTGTAGATAAGTTTTGTATTCAAATTGTACCTTGCAGTAGAGTACTTCTCAATCAGCTTTCTTCTGAATATTGGTTTCTTACTGTAAATGTTGTCATAAGAAACCTTTGACAACAAGGCACTGTTCCTTTTGGACTGAACTGGGCTGCTTCTAAGTGGATGATTTTCATTTGATTTGGTAAGATTACACACACATTTTGTAGATGAATACACATCCTGATTTTCGTCATTCACAGATGAATTGGCTGGCCTCATTTTTTACAATAGCTGTAAGTCATTCTGTAAGAAAAAAAAGTAAATAAATAAATAAACACAATTGTTTTAAAAAATACATCTTTGACAAAAACAACACAGAGGACTATATCATGCTTTTTGGGAGTTCAAGTTAAATTTATGCCATCCAAACTCCCAAGTAACCTTTACATATAATAAAGCATTGCATTCTTCAAACTAATTATTTTTTTCAATTATAATCTTGATGAATTTATCTATAAATATATGCATATCGAGCACTCATCCATTCTGTTAATGGAGAACCAGCAGAAGAATCCACTGCTCAACAATTATGTTTCAGTGAGAGAACTTTCATGCACTGTACACACTGCAGGTCCAATTGACTGTCATAGATGGTTCATCACACCACTACCAATGGCTTCAAGTGAGCTCTCCATTTTTTCATTCTTACAACAGATAATAAATTTGTTTTCTTTTCTAAAAAACCGATACTGAATTGACATTATTTGGTGATCTCAAGGTTCTTAATAATTTTAGGAACTAATGCAATTACTATAAAATATGTCTATTAAAAATGGAGCCTAAGTTACTTAAAAGACTGAAATTTGCTTAGTTCAATTCAAGTTTTTGAATAAAATTAAATTTTGAAAATATACCACCATAGTGGATCGCCACCAATTATAGATTAATCTATAATTGATAATTTTGAAAATGCTCATATCTCTGGAAGTAGAAATTTCAGAGGATTTGGCCATGTGATTTAAGGGTTGTTATAGTTCAAATATAAAAGGCACTTCTATAATGCAGTCATATGACCAGTTTTACAGGTACATTTGGCAACCCGTATTTTTAAATCCAACTCAAAATAATTTTTTTTCTTTATAATATCATATCAATCAATGCACCTTACTGACAATTTTGGCACATTTATGTACGTCTGTGTGGATTATTGCTGCTTAGCATCATTGGATGCTCTCTAGTAGTATAATACAACAATCTACAATGCGGAAATTAGCTTAGCATCACTGATTCATAACTGTGGAGTTTAATTTAAAATGGATCAAAATAATTTTCAAAATAAAAGCTTCTAATAAAGGATCAAGCACAAAATGTAGGAGATAGATGGGAGTTTATTATGCAACACAGACATGGCAAATATCGAGAAGTTTCAATTTTGATAGTTTCTATAGAGTCCCATCTTCATAACTTTCACTGAAACACACAAAGGGCCGGATTGGATTTTTTTTTCACTGGGGTAAAGAATTTTGTGAGTGCCTTCTTTACCCTCCACAACTTTTAAAATTTCAAATTTGAGTATAAATGTCTGTATTTTATGTTATCATCATAGATTTAAAAAAACTGCAGCACAATAGCAAATCTGTTAGAAAAATTATATTTTTCAAAAAGAAGAAAATTAGTGGCTAAAAAGTTAGTAATAGATAATAATAGATGATTGTATTAAATTTTGCAACTGTTGACCAAAAATTACACATTTTAAAACCATTACCTCTTTCAAAATTGAAATACAATTGGACTTTATACAGGTACCATCCGGTCAATCCACACTAAAATTAGTAGCATGTTACAATAAGTTATATATTTTTTTTTTCAAATCTTGTAGCTACTGGTTTGAAATTGAGCATTTTATAGCCAAAATAAAAACAAAAATAGCAGTACTGGAAGAACTATCCGGGCAATCTGCGCAGAACTTAGTCAGTCAGATCCCTGGCTTATTACTCATAAATGTTTTACCACTATCCCCTGAAAGTTTCAAGATATTGAAATTAACAAGATTGTCATAGATAATCTACTTAAAAATAATATCATACGTATCTTAATGAGAAAATAATGTATCTGAATGTCAACCAAACTTTTTTTTTAATTTTCCTTTAGTTCCCACACTTTGCCTCTTTTTTCCAATTTTTTTGGAGAGGCAAGAGTCCCAATCTACTCCACCATCGCTGCGCCAATCATAATAATTAATGAAAATACGCACGAAAAAAGCTAATAACGAATCATTTGGTACCCTATGAAGAAAAACAAATTCTGCAACTGGCAAATTTGGTTAAATTATCAAGTAAATTGTCAAAAAAAAAAAAAAAAGCGAAATCGATAATTATTAATATTGAAAATGATATCGATAGTATCGACTGTTTTCGATATTATGCCACCTCTAACCCTAGAGTTCATTTCATTTCACTTCAGTCACTACCTATTCCAGAGATATGAAGGAACATGAAAATCTGATTCATAATTGGTGATTTACCTCATATGATTAAGCATCATTACTCATTATATCAAACTGCGATTACATTGGGTGGCTTCAACCGTACTACTATTGATCTTTAAAAACAAAGCGGCTCACATTTTGTGAATGTTTCTAAAACTAGCATTTCAAATATTCAAAAACAAGACAATTTACAGGAATCTGAAGATATATCAACATACTGATGAAGTCTGATAACGCACAGCACAATGATCATAGAATCAGAGCATTGTCTATAGTTGCTTTCAAATGTCAAAATAAATCATGCTTCATTTATTTCATATGCACTAATGGGAGAACTGCGGAACCTGGATGGTTATAGAACATTTCAGTGTAGGAATAAAAACATACACTGAGTGATTATCTGCAGCAGGAGTGCCATCTTCTTATTTATTCATTATTTTTAAAGTCGGCTAAAAATACTATTTTAAAAATTTTCTGTATTTTAAGCTTTCACGTTTATCAATAAATCTGATTTATTTTTTCCATTATATCATTAATGCATCTTACGATTAAATTTAAAATTGGCATAAATCCTACACAGGTGTATTCATTATTCAACCATTCTATAATAGTCTTTGACTGTTAGCTATTAATTATATATACATATCACTAGACAAAAACCAATGTTAAAATTTTATCCACCAAAATTGAATCTGAGAAATGGACTCAACCACCAGGTTCCACTACTGTTACTAAATCTGAGACTGGATATCAGTTTCACAAATAACTAAAAAAATAGTACCTACTCCTTTCGTCTAAGGCAAGCAACTTTTTTAATAAAAGTTTTTTTTAAGTTTTTCCTGCTGCAAAATTCTAAAAAAAATTTGGTTCAATTAAAGAACAGTTCGGAGCAATATTTGGGGTAAATAAGATCTATACATACACAACCAACTCACCACTGTGTTTCAAAAAAAAAAAAAAAAAAACAACTGAATTTTCTGAGAAAAATTTCTCCTTATAAGGATATTTAATATTTTTTACATTTAGTCAACACTGTTAGCGTTTCTAGCACAGCCACATTATCTATTTTGTTGGAGGGGGAAATTTCTAAAAAGTAGGTAACTGTTTTACATTGTTAAATTAATATAGTAACACAAAACTTCACTAAAAAGTTACACGATGTACCAGGGCATCGACTTCACCTACAATGTCATATGACAAGTTGAATGTTAGAAATTTGGCAACTTTTTCTATGTCTGTTAACCCTTAGGTAGCCACAAAATGGAAGGTAATAGTAAATGAATTCATTTCACATACTTCTTTATACCAATCTAAGGACCAAATCTTCAGCCTTTAAAATCTCATCTGTACGATGAAACGGGGCTGGAAATACACAAGTTTTCAGTACTTGATGTGATCAAAAACCTGCAATTTTGGAATCATCGGAAGTTGTCCAGGATTACCCTTTGAATATTCTGTTTATTTCATGGGTATGTAACACTGTACATGGAACAAATGAAGTATTACCCAACTCTGTTAAAAAAACAAGAAAATCTGAAAAAATCTAAAAATCCATTTCTACTTTTGCATAATTCATCCAAATTGGACAAAATCCATTTCTAAACTTTGTTCCATACCATCACAAACAGTGATCACAGTAGAACACATGTACAGATTGGATTTTGGATAAAAGTTTATCTAGACCTGGAACTGCACCTGAATCAAAGTTCCATACCCATTGTAAGAAAAAGAAAAGAAAGAAAGCATATTTTTTCAGATTAGTGTTTATAGTCTGAAGTCCAAAAACTGAAGATGATACAGTTTGAAAGATACTTATTATATTTACTGGAATTTATTCCAAATAATTAGATAAATTTCTATAATGTGAGAATTATCATTTTCTAAAAACTTTTCAATTATGTTAAATGGATCTGGAAATAATAAATTTTTAAAATTCTAAGATTTGTGAAATACGGGACCACAACGGGAGTTACAAAGCTACCTTCAACAAAATTATCAGTCTCCAATCTTCATATCACATACATTGTGGAACTATTATGAAAAAAACTATCACAATAGTACTCAAATTAAAAACCAGAATCATGAAAAATCTAATTTCTTCATTTTGTCATCAGAATAAAATTATTCTTATAGGCGAGAAAAAAAAACACATCAACTTTGTTCCACATCATCATATATACGACCTGTTAAACGAAGAAAAAGTAATAATAGATTTTGGATTCCAGAAATTTTGGCTTCAGAAACCCCCTGTCTGAAAAATCATAATTTTATTACCATATAGAGAAACTAAACGAGGACAATAGATTTGTTCCTTACCAGTCAATAGTGTATAAAGCTTGGAAACTGGAAAATAATGTGAGACTTCATTATAAATTATTCATCAAACTGGAAATAACTGAAACATCTACATCACTGAACCCAGTTTTATAAACATGCATATATGGACATGAATACAGAACTTTTCCAGGTACACGATTAGAAACCATCGAATTTGGCAACTATCAAGTACTATAAAACAAGAAATACATGAATGAAGTGTGAAAGAAAATCTAGAAAAATTATAGTCTATTACTAAAAATCAATGCCAAATTTCACACCTGGATATCGGATGAAAATACCAGTATTGTGGAGATTCTCATTACATTCAAATAATTTGTTCCACATAATTAGTCAGATAAGTATAGTGTGAAAATTAAGATCTTCCATAATCTTCTCAATCAGGTGAATTGTAGGTATCTGGAAATTATAAATTACTAAAAATGTAACTTTTCTTAAATCCAGTACTGCGGAAG
Organism: Ericerus pela; assembly: GCA_011428145.1. Taxonomy (NCBI): domain Eukaryota; kingdom Metazoa; phylum Arthropoda; class Insecta; order Hemiptera; family Coccidae; genus Ericerus; species Ericerus pela. Next base: position 36,465 of record WOFM01000430.1, read on the forward strand.
CTCCTTCCAAGATTTTAATTCCAGGCCCAGGAATATCTGTATCCAAATACAATCTGTACATGTGTTCTACTGTGATTACTGTCTATGGTGGTATGGAACAAAGTTTAGAAATGGATTTTGTACAACCTAGATGAATTAGGTGAAAGAAAAATGGATTTTCAAGTTATTTTCAGATTTTTTCAGATTTTCTTGTTCTTTTAACAGAGTTGGGTAATTGTACGGTGTTATACACCAATGAGATAAACGTAATATTCAAAGAGAAACTCTGAACAACCACTGATGATTCCAGAAATGCAGGTTTTTGATTACATCAAATTTTGAAAATTTGTGTATTTCTGACCCTATTTCATCATATGGATGGGATTTTATAGGCTGAAGATTTGGTCTTTATATTAAGATAAAAAAGTATGTGAAATGAATTCATCTAACTTTACCTCCCATTTCCTGACTACCTAGAGGTTAAAGTGAAGGAAGAGAGAAAGAAAAAAAAAAGTTAAAAATATATATACATATTTTTTTTACATAAACCTTGCTATATTTACTATTTCCAAAGGTACCAGTGAAAAAATAGACAAATACAAAGCATGAAAAGAAAATATGGTGTGAGGCAATAGTCCAATGGGGGATTTTACTTTTGACAACACAGCACAGCGGCACCTCTGAAAAATAGTTCAACTTTGCTGACAAAAAATACAACCAACTAATAAAAAGGCCCAAAAACAGTAAAACTGAGGCAACTCTTCTTTTCTTTTTTTTCATTATCTTGGCTTCTGAGGCCTCTAAAACATTGTTCTTAGTCTCATTTTATTCCTTAGTCTCCTATTTGACTTGGTATCTCCAATGAAAAGCTAAATATTCTTTAAAGAGAATTACCAAGAGAAATTTGCAGATTGTTATATACTTACTATGCCTGTATCTCATTTGTTTGTTCACACAGTTATCCAAAACACAGTAAATGCTTGTTGATTTTTCATGCATAATCCTTATTGAAATAATATAGATCAAGATATACAAATCATAGCAATACTGCAATTTAGAATATAATCTACAAATCAATCTACCGAGGAAATTTAGTTTACAATCTAATTTTTAGATCATTTTTTAATTTTTTAGATTCGTTTCTAATTTCCTTCCCCTCGCTTCTATCCAACAAACAAAAATAAACAAGGAGAAAATTAAAAGTAAAACCATAAGTTTAAGTCATTTATTTATTATTATAATGATTACAGTGAATTCCCATTAATAAGTTCCCACATAAGACGTTTTCCCATATATTACTCCTTTTTTATGTGGTTCCTTGATTTACCATACTAAAGCTATGCAAAATTTCCCAAATAAGTCACTGCTGGGTATATCATTTTCTCACATAATACATTTTGCTGACAGGTCTGGCCAGGTTTACTTTTTTTAATTTTGAGCTTTTTGAAGACAGAAGGTTTTTACAGTTCTACTCTAGAAAATCAAGTAGCCTCTCTGGAGAATTAAAGCAACACCATTCCAATTTAAACATCAAAGATTTTATAAAGAACTGTAAGTTCCACTCTTTTAACCATATTTGACAAATCTTATTACAACATAATCTTTATCTCCTTCAATTTTTTCTAAGAAAATCAAAAAATTATATTTGAATTTTTTTTATTAAATTTTATAGTTTTTCCACTTTCTTTGCAATGTTTTACCACATAATGCATTTTTTTGCTGTGGTTCTCTGAAAAACATTAACAGGGTTTTACTGTATTTGATTTGATGACTTGACTGATTAAAACTTTCAGCACATTTATCAGGGAAGTCAGATTTGCCTAGGAAAGTTTAACCACAAATGCTTGAATCTGTCTGGGCAATGCATCAATGTGTTAAAGCCTCAACTCTTAAAAGCTGGTAGAAGTACAAAAAACAAAAATTAAGTTATAAAATAATTTTAATTTTCAATAACATTATAAACGATCTGACCTAGCAATCTAAAGTATATGAAAAATGGCAATCAGATCATTTTTTGAAGTTATTCAAGATCTTGTGATCTATTGATCTGCTAATCTAAATTTTGAAAGATCTATGCCCCACTCTTCACACTGAGAAAATATCAAAAACCTATTTAATTCCTACTATCAGTGTGTAGGGCCTAGGGACCCCACTATATCACTGAAGAAGACATTTTACAAATTTCAAAATTATATTGAGCTTCAAAGAGACGAAGTTATGCCAATTGTTACTTACCAAAAAGTCATTCACACGACTCGAACTTTGCTAAAACACATGGGTTACATCTAAAGGCAGATGTGAAGAATCTGTGAGTGGAGGCAAAATATATAATCTCTGGTGGCAAAGATAGTAATCAGCCAAAAACAGGATAATGGATGAAAATTGGTATAAATGTATTGATCTTGTAATGAAAAAATTTCTTCTCAAAACAAATTTTTATTGATTTAATTGGGTAGGATTTAAAGATTATCCTCTGACAATTAATGATCATTCATATAAAAGTTTTTCCCATTCTCAGAAAATCAATTCAAACTTTTTTCTTTTTTTATGGAAAAATATATGGGAAAAATACATAATACTGTTAACATGAGGCAAATTTAGCACTCCTTGTGGAGTCTCTATTTCCTAATAGGAATACAATTCAAAGCTATGTTACTTCAGGGCAAAGTCAACTCCGCTATCAAGCAAGGGCACATAGTTAAAGAGATGTTCAATGCTCCATGTGCACAGTAGTTTAAAAATAGAAGTAATTTTAGTTGTAACTTTTGCGCATCCAAAGCTGCGCATATTTCATTGTGAAAATTGGCATCTTCATACCAATATAGATTCACTATCAAGCTACAACACATGCAAAATAACAAATATCAACATACTATCTTTGATGAGTTTTTGATCAGGCGGGTGTTGGACATCTCTTTAGCTGTATGTCTGTTATCAAGCCACAAAATAAAATGAAAATCAGTTTCTCACCAGTCGCCAGCTTAACTATTTCCATTATAATTCAATCATAACTAAAGAAAAAATTATGAAAACTATTACAAATTTATGATGAATTACATTTTAAGGAATGAGGAATTTGAAAATCACCCCTAAAAAACTCTCACTTTAAACTCACGGGAAGTAATGTTGGCTTTGTTCAGGGTAGAAGGAAAAATTTAGCTAATGCCAATAATAAAGCAATTAATTTCAGCAAAGAACTAGTCTATTATGGATTTATAGAAAAAGAAAATTGAAGAGCTGCCTTAAGAAGGGGTGATATAACAGAAGCAGAAACAAATCAAGTAACATAACTTAGAGGTATTTTAACTAGTAACATTACTGAAATAATACCAAAGTACTGGATATAGTAAAGTAATGTTACTATAACATGACTGAAAATTTTAATAATGTTATTACTATAATAACGAAAACAAAATTAGACTATAATTACCATCAGTGATATTAACACCATTTTCATTTTTTTAATTACTATTACCATAATATAGACAAAATAATATTGTTTTGATTCAGTATATTCTAAAAAGTCAGTTTTTTTCATATTTTTTCAACTTGGAGCTATTTGTTGAATATCTTATTTGCACTTCAGATATTCAATAAGCTTTTTTTTTTTAAGGATACTGGAAGATTTCTTTTTCAGTTGAAGTTTGATTTTTTTACAGGTACTGCAAAGGAGAAAGTTGGCACAAAAATTTGAATTATGTACAATGAGGTTTTTCCCAATCCTGAATTTTTAGTAACATAACTTAACATTAACATAGCAAAACCAAAATTCTACATAATGTTATCACCAAAGTAAGGGTAACAAAATAAGAACCATTTAATAATGTTACAAAACAGAACCAAAATCTGAAAGTTACTAATACCTGAATAAATAACAAACCATCTGCCTACTGAATACCAGTACCCAATCGCAGTATCATTTTAGGGTCAGTAAGGTTACAGTTAACAGAAATTAAATTAAAACATTATCACATCCCTCTTTTTAAGTACAAAACAAGTGACATGTGGCTAAGACTCTTTACTAGCAGGAAATGTATTATGAAACTGTTAATGTGGTAACGACTTAATGACACCTCTCAATCAGTCATTAACTTAACACATTAACATGTTAAGAATTCTTTATCACATTAATTCTGTATCACCCTACTATGAAAAATTATTACAACCACGTTCATCAATGCTAATGTGGTAACTTGACACATTAATTTGTTAACGATTGGTCAAGAGGCATAATTTTTCATTACCATGTTAATAGTTTCATAACAAGTCTTCAGGTATGTGCATAGGGTGGTAAGAGATGAACCTCCATTTTGTATTATTATATTCTTATATATAAAAGCCACTTGTCTGTAACGCTAATCACATGACCATGGTTACAGATATATTTGGCAATGCGTGTATTTTAATATCAGTCTAACTCCAAATCTTTTTTGGTAAAATTCTAGAATACGGACTATGCTTAAATTAGGTTAATTTTTAAAGGAAATTGTAGATCATGACCATGGCAGTAGTAGAAGATAATTATTAATTGTCGGAAACATTAGCTTATAATTTTAATTAAATTTTTTTTGTTTGCTATAATTTATATACCCTAAACAATCTCAACGGTGAATGTAGAAAAAGAGGCCCTGAGTGGGGTACTATATAAATTGATAGCAAAATTATATCGATATATAATATACTATAGTCACGTAATATCGATGTTAAATATCGATATGGTATATGACATATCAATGTATAATATATGTACATATTGCCATGTTATAATTAAATTAATAACGATGTATTTAAGAAGCATTAACATTGAGGGAAAAAGGGGATAAAATAATAACTTATCGATACATTCAATATGATAGTATGTGTTGGAAAATATCGATATTAAATATTGGTATAAATGAAGATCAATTTGTTTACAATAATTGAAATGAATGTTACTTACCCACAAAAATTATATCAATATATTTAATATTCGTTATCAATTTGTATGTTTTGAAAAAAATACGAGATGTGATAATAAATCAGTTATGATACAAATATGTTTTTATGTTTGAATTGTAGCATAAATGTACAAAATATATATGAAATTATGAGTGGCATGCTGCATATAAATAATTTGATTCATTAAAAAAAAAAAAAAGAATGAAATTTTTATGGGGGGCTCCACCCTCACACCCTCCCATCTGGGTTAACATCAAAGTAAGTCTTTATATTATTATATTAATTTATAGTTAATAATCACTCGGTTGTTTTGAAAAAACTGACTGATGTTTGAATACCCCTGATTTGAGGAATGAGTCATGTGGCTGTAACCTTCTATGCAGGCAAGTGCATGCTGACAGTTTATTCAGTGTTTGGAATAGTTCAATGAGTATGCTTGTTTGTGCTTGATCAGATCATTTTGTTTGTGTAATTTCTGAGTTGCACAATTTTTTTTCTTGTGCTTTTTTGATTGTACATAGAAAAAGAGTTAAGAATGGAAGAATTTGAATTGTGCTCTAAATGCACAAAATATCCTTGCAAACTGGATCAGTTTTGTGAAACTGAAATAATTGAATTTTATCTCAGGCACAAAATGTTACCTTTTTTTTTGTTTTTGCCCTAAACATGAATACTTGGCTGAATATATTTTCAAAAGAAAGTTCCCAAATTATCGACAGAATTCATGAATTTATGCTGGCTGCTGCGACTTTACATGATGTATATAAGTATTAATTTAATTTTCTTTTTTGATACATTTTTGAAGGATTATTAATTTTGTTTTGTTATTTCATTTTTAATTTTTTTGCATAACACTCTTAATATTCATTGTTAGTTATTTTGTTATACACAGTGAAAATATTAATGACAGAAAAATTTTTTTTCAGTTTTGTTTTTAGTCATGAATAATACATATGACAATTTATTATTGGCATTATTTAAAGATTTTGAAGACCCGTATGCAAGGAGTGCAAAAATTTCAAACTGAATTTACATGAAAATATTTTGAAGGCCCCTGTGCAAGGATGAGTGGACTAATGAATAATAATTTTGAAATTATTGAAAAATATTTTGAAGGCCCCTGCACAAGGATAAGTGGCTTAATAAATAATGATCTTTAAATTGTATGAAAATATTTTCAAACACCTTCGCAACGTTGTTTTCCAACAATTATTCCATTCTGAAATTTGGTTGAGAATGTACTGAAAAGGATCAATAAAGTTTGTATCAAAAAAGGTGAAATTTTTAAATTGGAAATTTTAAGATGAAGAAACATAATATGAAGAGTTCATGTTCATCTGGCTGTGAGATGAAAGTATGCTGCTAATGATTGGAAAGCTGTGGTTCGACTCCCCAAACAGGAGAAAACAGAAAATAGCCTAAAAGCGATAGAAGCGTAGGCTAGGTTTGAAAATAGCGGAATATGAAAAATGTTGATGAGGTTCATAGAGACACACAGAGTGGAGTGAAGAATGTGAACGTATGCACAGAGAGAAGTGAAAAACGTACAAACGAAGGTAGAAGAAGAAATTTGAGAGGAATGTGTCAGGGAAAGAATGGACAATAAGGGGTGGGAAGGCAGATGGATCTGTATGGGCAAAATAAAAGGAAAGGAAAGAATGTGCAAGAAAGTGTGACATATGTGCTGAACTGATAAGCGAAAAAAGAACATATAATTCATATGCGTTAAAAATATACATTTTTTTTCAAAATCTTAAATTCTCAAAATTAAATAACTTGGACACAAATCATTAGCTGTGTTTGATAGGATTACACTAACTTACACCAGCCTACACCAGTAGGAATATTCCACAAATATTCAAGTAAAACTTGGTGTAAAGTCATATAAAATTCTAAAATTTGTGGAATCACCCTCCTGGTGTAGGTTGGTGTGAGTTGGTGTAGTCCTATCAAACAGAGCTATTGCTGACAGTTGAAATTTTGAATATTGGCTCAGGACAACACCCCCCTTCCAAATATATAAAAATTAAAACGATAGGAAGATAGTCCGTATTCTAGAATAGTACCTTTTTTTTCTTCATTGTGCACCTAATAGGGATGGGAATTTTAGGTCTTTTTTAAAGTTTAGTTCATTTAGTCTTGGTCACAAAAATGTCTAGTTCAATGAACTAGTTCATCATGACCTAAACAATAAGAATGATACCTAATGATTGAAAAACTGTGAAAAGTGAACAGAGATATGTTTGACTACTTCCAGCAGTAGTGGATTGTTGAATCATTTCCTCTAACTCATCTCATCATTTAAAAAATTCATATCAGTCAGGAACTAGTTCTTTGAGAGTTTAGGTCTCAGTCATCTAGGTCATTGAATTGTTTAGTTCAAATAAACTAGTTAGTGAACTACCGACACATCACTAGCACATAATTCATTGATAATTCGGACACATATATACTCTCTAGAATTATACAGTAATAATAAAAACTGTAAAATTCTTGAAAAAACGAATTACACAAGATGGCGACTCATTTCTTATCATCTTCATGCGCATACCTGCTATTAAGGAGCCTTAACGTGGTTTGTTCTACAAAGCCACATACTCTTCTACTGTGCTATTAAGGAGCCTTAACGTGGTTTGTTCTACAAAGCCACATACTCTTCTACTGTATGCGTGAAGTCACTGATATCATCATTCTGAACACACGGATCATACTTCAAGTCATCAAGAATTGAACACGATATATCACATGCAACCAAAAGTTTTGAAATAGTGAGAGCAATAATTAATTACCGAACGATAAGTACCTATCAAGTGATCAACGTATTTTTCAGAATGTAGTAATGACGCTAATAAATAAAGGAAGTCGTAAAATACTGATAATCACTGACATTGCAGAATAACTTAAGAAACCGATTTTGAACACTGAACGTAGTACCAACTGCTCGCAAAACTTTTGAAGCTTAAAAATTAAAATAGTAAAAAGTAAAGAAGTAAAGAAGTAAAAAACCCCAAGAAATAAAATGGAACAAAAATTCGAAGTAAACAAAATAACTATAACCACAGCATAAATGTAACAGATCAATGAATAATGAATAAGCGTGTAGATCACAGATTCACAGCATCAAAACGTCGGAAATTATTGATAGACGAGAAGCGCACTCTGTAAATATTTTTGGATAAACCTTCAATAGGTAGATGACTATAAAACTAGGTTAACTCTGGTAGGTATCCAACTTCTAACTAGATTCAATATTCATATATTTCCTGCTTTCGTTCCATCTTTCATTAAATTAGTAAACAAATATAAGGACTGAATTTTAAATTCTCAAGAACTGAATTGTCGACTGTTAAATAAAACTGACGACGTTCAATAATGAACAACAACGCAGCAACAAAATCAAATAGAGAAAAACATAATTATGATACTTCCAAGTTATTATACTGATTCCACTGAAAACTCCGTTCAAACTAGAGATTTAACACTGATATAGTATATTTTCTATCCTTAAAAAGATAATCCAAACGGTTTCAGAATTTAAGGAAGTTAAATTACACAAAGAACACTTATGTCACAGTTATATTAGGAAGAAAGAATCTTCATTTGATAACATTATTGCAAAAAACTCCCCTACCCCAGACATTCTATTTACACAATCAGAAATAGTCAAAACTCAACACAGAATCCTCAATTCAATAACACCAGTTGTTTCAAATTTCATAATTAATTACCTTTAACACACCTATTTCATGATGTGAGGGTCAAAACTTCATTCCAGGATCCTCTCAAGGTTAACAACCAACTGATAAAACAATAATTGAAATATCAAAATTTTAATGTACAAGCTAGTTGTTTATAAACACTTTATGTGCTGTGTGCTAATTCGAACATATCATCGTGATTACACTTTCACTTCAACACTTGACTCTTGAATAATTTTTGAAAGAAACACTGATCCTAAGGTATTAAACCAAGTGTTACGAATTAATGTAAAAAACTGATGCTTTGATGGTTACTCACGTTAGACGTAGCCATGAAAGATCTTCATGTTCCAGTATTTCACTAACAAAGAAGAAAACTCGAAACCATAAAACCGCAATTGCATAAACGAGAAGTTATCATCATTTTAACGATATACTTAACCAGAAACTTGAAGTCAAAGAGACTGTTTTTAAACAAGCTGTTACTTATGGAAATAGAACTCAAAATATAATATATAAAAGTATCATCGCAGAACTTTCAGGACCATAACAACCTATGAACTTGTCAACGTCTGGAGTGAGACGCATGTCACAATATTGGTCATAATCAAAAAATAAATATTCAGTGTTGCCATTTCTGGCGGAAAACATAATAAAAATAGTTAGTGGAAATAGAAATTATTATTTAATTTTTTTAATTTTTTCAAGAATTTAATTAATTTATCGAATTTGAACTTGGAGCGTTAGAAAAAGGCGATTGTCATGTTAATGATATTAATATATTATAGTAATTTTGTAATTTTGTTGTTTCCCCATTCGTCTACACTTTCTACCACTAGCAACAGAATACTTTACTATTATTATAACTCATAATCAGTTTAGGTAATTCATAGTCAAGTATTGTAGCAAAGTCCTTATCGAATATACAAGTAATTTGACTCCCTGAAGAAGTAGATCCATCTAATTTATTTCCATAAATCTCAACCATAGCTCACATTCGATAGTGTTCCCTTTAATTCTATATTAATTACATTGCAATTGAAGTTTTGAAGAAAATTATGAGAGAACCATTTTATTTATAAAACTGAAAGTTTGCAGAGATATTATCACACATTAGCTCGATATTCTGAGAAAATTTAATTGAAATCTACGTTTGGTTAAGAAGATATTGTCAAAATGATGTCAAATTAAATTATTCAAATTATATGAACTCAATCAATTCTCAGGAACTAAATGTAGGATTGAGCTGAAATTTGGAAGAATCATTTTAATGCGTTAGCTATAGAATCTGTGAAAATTTGAATGAAATTGTATGTTGGGTTTGAGAGATATCGCTTAAATTCTTCAACTAGATTTGAATCACAGAATCCACACATTTCAATGAACTAGTTCAAAATGAACGAAATGAGCTGCATGAATCAAACAAATGAAAAATATTACAGAGGAATTAAGGTACTTACCATACTATCATTATTCAATAACCACTGAATAACTTTTTTAAGCTCATTTTTGTCCAGTAATACTTTCATAAGTAAGGCCCATATTCACAAACGTCACTTTAACCACCCTTCACTTAAACTTCACTTAAAAATCGCTCTTGGTACAATTTTGTACTTCAGAGTGTGGTGACATTTTATTTTTACATTGAAACTCTCATAAGAGATACAATGTTCCCACATTTTTAAGTACGAAATTGTGCAATAAAATTTTTTTAAGTGAAATTTAAGTAACGGGAGGTTAAAGTAACATCTGTGAATATGGGCCTAAGTTACTCATATTAGGAGACGTTGTTCACAGGTAACTTTATGGCTCCTTGTTGATTGTGCACATGTGTCTGAACTTGTCTTCTTTCCATATAGTTTGTTATAAAACATGAAATTTAAATCCCACCATGATAATTATAAGTGTGAATGAATCTGTCGTTGAATACACAAGAATTGAAAGGAATTTGTCAACGATTTCATCCCACAAGAATTAAGGGGAACTCAGGTATATTTAACGGCCTTAATTTGTCAATGAATTAATGCCGATAAATGCAAACAAATCGAATAGAATTCAATGACAAATTCTATTCGATTTGTGTGCATTTAATAACATTGATTTGTTAATGAATTGAGGCTTTTAGATGTACACAAATTCCCTTCGATTAGTGTGAGTTTAATAACATTAATTCATTGACAAATTAATGGCATTAAATGCACACGAATTAATGCCATTAAACACATATAAATTCCCTTTGATTCATTTGTGTTTAAGAACATTAATTTGCCGATAAATAGAAGGGAATACCCACAAATCGAAAGGAATTTGTCGACGAATTCATGTCTATAAACAAACAAGAAACAAGGGGAATTCAGGTATATTTAACGGCCTCTACCACGAATTCTATTCAATTTGTTAACAAATTAATATCTATAAACACACACAGATGAAAGGGGATTTGGGTGTATTTAACGGCCTTAATTCGTCGACAAATTCCCTTTGATTCGTCGACAAATTAATGCCAATAGACGCAAACAAATCGAGGAGAATTCATCGACAAATTCCCATTGATTTGTCAACAAATTAATATCTATAAGCAGACGGATCAAAGGGGATTTGGGTGCATTTAATACCCTTAATTCGTCGACGAATTAATGCCATCAAATGCAAACAAATCAAAGAGAATTCATCAAAAAACTTGTGTCAATTTAACGTCATGAATTCGTTGATGAATTCTATAAAGTTATAAACACACATCGATAATAATATATAATATAGGATCAATGATAACAGGTAAGAAGACCAGATCAAAATATCCAAAAATAAACTAACCAATTATATGGAAAGAAGACATGTTTAGGCACTTGCGCACAACTAACGAGAAGCCATAAAGTTACCTGTGAACAACGTCTCCTCTCATATTGAAGTATCAAAAATATACATAGATTAAACTAGGTACGCAGGCTCATCAGTTGAATTCATAAATTTTCCATACCAAAGTTAGATGCTGTATTTCATAAAAATATAATAAATAATACAATTTTAAAGGAAGAAGAAGTCAAAATTTGGAAAAAATAAATAAAAGTGCCAAAATGCTTCCAAAAATTAATACAAAAAAAATTTAAATAATTGAAAATGGTTCTCTTACAGACAAAAACATTTTTCAATTTTTACCAAATTGACAGGTTTCTTTGAAAAATGGAAACTGGAACTGCCCAAACCTAATTGAACTAATTGAATTAAATTAAATATTAATACTAATGGTATTTGTTTCATTTTTTATTGATTGATAAGAAAATCCACTCATCCAATGATTAACAACAATGCTGTGACATATAAGAGTGAACTAGCTTTTATGTCTATACATATAACTTTGATTTGATAATATCTTTTAGTTCAAAGTGAACTACTTCATTCTCATCTTTTGGTCTTGTTCATTTAGGTCCTTCAAATTAGTTCAAATGAATTAGTTCTCAGTCAACCGACACATCTCTATCACTCATACTCCTAGCAACATTACATTCCGAAAGAATTATTGCTATAAACAGTTTAAGCATCACTCGTGACTTTTAAATCTCATACTTTTATAACACTATTTTACTTTTTCCACTCAAATACTTTCCCACAACGGAGGGAGATCCGATATCTTCCATTTTCTCTTGATCTCAAACTCTTTCTGTAATTTAAGTTTCAATGCATTATAGTATTTCAAAATAACTCCTTTTTTCTTTACTCCGATTTTACCTCACTCCATGGTAGCCAAAGCTTCGATTTATTCAAGTTAGTAGGAACTAGGAAGAAATACTTAATCATTCCTAATTAATTTTTGTGTACCTACTGCAATATTCAAAAATAAGAAATTGCAAGTATATTTTTCATTAAAAAAAAGGTTATTTTTGTTGTGATACGATTCCTTCACTCCCTCACAAATACGTAAACTCATACACAAACTGTAAAATAATAAACTCGTAACTTTATTATGTTTCATATGTGGCAACACTGATTGCTATCTGAAACGTTTTCTATCACTGATCGAACGTAGGTTGATTTCCATTCGTCAGTTGTTGTTGTAACAATGAAGTGAATAAATCTTTTAACATCTAATGTCTGTTTCTCTCTGTGTTTGAATCCAAAGATCTCATCTCTCCTCAACATGGTTACCAGAGCTTGGGATCGCACAGTGCTAAAAGTAATTAGAATATGTTTTTGTGCATGATTAAAATAAAAGCGCTTGTATAAAAGTTCAAGTAAAATTATAAGGCTTAGCGCCTAGTAAAATTTGTCACAAAAAAGTGATCGTTAAAAATTGAAAATTTAAAAGCTAAAATTGTGCTATAAAAGTAAAAGTGAATCATTTAAAAGTGTTGAGGTGAGTTTTGATCTTTTCATCCAACGAAAATGAAGCACGGACATTTATCAATAAAAAAGGTTTATTTACGACTTTAGTACAACGACTGACGAGCGGAGAACATTCTCCGTCGAGCAGTGGCGGAAAGAATATTATACTGGCGATCAGTGTCGCCACATGTGAAAAGAGTAAAGGTAATATTGTGTTACATGCAGTGTTAGTTGATATACAGTTACGTGTTCGTGAGGTAGTGAGGGAATCGTATCCCAACACCCCCTTGCGATTCAAAACGGACGAACGAACATATATATAAATTAGTGTCACATATCGCATGTATTTAAAACAAAATATAAAAAAGAAATAAGCAAAAGCAGTCAAAATTATTACATGTAGTTGTCATATAAAATTGCTATGTGTAAAAAATGGTAAAAAAAATAAAAATAGGTATGTCGTTGACTAGTCTAATATTATATAATAAATGTTTATGCGTTCATACATTGTCTTGTTGTTTCAACTTAACTATGTCGTGTAAATGTTAACATGAGGTATATATTGAACCTTGTGTTTTAGTGTCACATCTTATAATTATTGTGTGATTTTCGATTTAGCATATATAAAAACGTGTCGGAGAGATCAATGTCTCCTCATTGTCAGCTGTAGGGAGATAATATTATTATATATATATATTCTTATAATTAATTGTGTGTTTTTAATGTAAATTTGCTATTGTGGGAATCAATGGTATATATTAGGGAATGCTGATGCCAATAAGAGAGGCAGAGCAGCGACGGGGAACCTATTGTAAATTGTGAAATGAGTGGTGAAACGACATATGGACCGCTCGGTTTACGATAGGCGCTAAAAGACCGACGCCCATCCGCAGTCCAGAACCAAAAACAAAAAATTTTGCGGGTTGAGTCATTTAAGACTATTGGCCGAAAGGTTGACTTGTTCGGAGTATCTTCGTGACAATATTTTGGTACGTTTTCCGATCAAGTGCCTTCGTTAAAATATCCGCAACTTGATCGGACGACCTAATATCGTTAAACGTAATTAATTTATTTTGGAAGGCTTCCAAAACTGCATAACACTTGATCGCTAAAGACCTTGAGCGTTTCTGGCCTCCCCCAGATGCAATGCGTGATGCGGATATATTATCCTCGTACACTTGCACTGAGTCGGTTACAGAAAAAACGCTCTCAGTGAGTCTCCAGATCACATATATGTCGTCAAGTGCGTCATTCAACGCAATTAGTTCGGCTGCAGTTGACGAGGTTGCAACTAAGTTTTGCCGATGAACAGCCCAGTTTAACAAGTCTCCGTTTGCGAAAATCATATAGCCCATTGTGGAGCACCCTTTCTCCAAATTTTCTATATCTATGGGTGAGTCGTCTACGTCGGGTGCATACGACGCATCGACAAATGCTTTAATCTGAGTCTGGTCAGAGTGAAATACAAGAGAGAAGTCCCTTGTTGTTTTAAGGTACCTAATAATTCGGCGAACGTAATTCTTGGTTTCACTATTAGAGGATTTCTGAAAACGTGATAGGTAATTGACGGCGAAAGCAATGTCCGGGCGGGTCAGTCTCGCTACATATAGCAAATTCCCAATCATGGCCCTATATTCGGTGTCATCCCTACCATTTGTTGGCTTATTTATTTTAAGGCCTGTTTCCATAGGTGTGGTCGTCGGGTTACATTCCGTCATACCAAATTTACGTAAGATTTTTTCTATGTACCTAATCTGTGTTAATGTTATTTGTTTCCTCGGGACGTCTCGACTTATTTCAAAACCGACGAAAAAAGTTGGATTCATTTCTATTTTCAATGTAAAGTTTTTATTAAATATATTTATTAGGTCTCGTGTCCACTCGTCGTGGTTGCTAGCCAACAACATGTCATCCACGTAGACTATTAGGAGTGCCATTGCACCATTTTTATTTTGTTTTGTGTATAAGCACCTATCTATTTTTGATTGAAGAAATCCAGCTTGAATTATTGTCGAGTTTAGTAAGTCGTACCAACTTTTAGAAGGCGTCTTCAGTCCATATATTGACTTAATCAGTCTTAGGCAATTGTTTTCCCCTAGTTGGCATCCTTTTGGATTAGATATATATATGGGATATTTTATTTCTGAATTAAGAAAGGCTGTTTTTATGTCAAATTGTATGATATTTAGGTTATATTTATTTGTGATGGATAACGTCCATCTTATCAGCCAATACTGTACCACCAGGGCATAGGTTTCAGTTAGGGAATAGTGAGTAAGGTCCTTAAAACCCCTTGCAACCAATCTGGCTTTTGGCTTGTGGATGCCTTGATTGTCGGGTTTTGTGGTGAAGCACCACTTGGTGTCTACCATCCTCACGTTCCTTTCTTTGGGAACGACCTCCCACACACCCATATCAGACAATGATTTCAACTCATCGGTGATTGCTCTTTGCCAATCAGTTTTAAATTGATTGTTTTCCACATCTTCCCATTTTTGAGGGATGTGGTCCTCTATATAATGCCTGTATCTTTGTTTACATACGCTTAGTATTAGGGGGTTTTCTATTATATTATTATGTGTGTCTTTATTTTTATTATTTGTGTTATCTATGTTTATTATGTTCCTCATTTCATCGAATCTGACATCACAAGTTACGTGTGATTTGTCAATTATCGGGTCTCTTATGCAGTATCCACTACTTGTGTATCCCACAAATACCCCCTTGTCTGCCCTTTGTGTGAGTTTTGGATGTTCAGGATTTGTTTTCTTCTTTTTGTTTTTAGTGGCCTGTTGTTGGCGAACTTCCATGGGAATATGTCTATAGGCTAGAGACCCGAAAACTCTCATGTTTGATAGATCCGGCTTTATGCCGTAAAGCATTTCAAAAGGGGTTTTGTTTTCTTTATTTGCCCTTGTTGGGCTCCTATTTATGACATACACCGCCGTCAGAACTGCCAATGACCAAAATTTAAAGTCCAATTCGGAGTCAAACAGCATAGCTCTAGTTCTAGCCATTATTGTTTGGTTCTGTCTTTCAGCCATTGCATTTAGCTCTGGTGAATATGGAACTACAGGCTCGAGACTTACGCCGTTTTCCTCACAAAATGTCTTCATGTGTGAATCTAAGTATTCTTTAGCATTGTCACATCTCAAGGTGGCAATGGGATAATCCGGAAATTTTGACTTTAGTTTCATATATAATTTTTTGAATTCTTCACACACCATTGATTTTTTTTCTATGGTAGAGACAAAAGTGTATTTTGTGGCGTGGTCTACAAATATTAATACATACTTTTCACCATATATACCCGGTGAAAAGGGGCCCATTGTATCCGATGAAATGAGTTCCAGTTTCCTTTCAGGCCTGGTCCTTGTACTATTGTGCCCTAGTCTTTTTGAGTTAGCCTTTACACATATCTCGCACAAACTGAATTCATCATCTCGGAATGTTATTCCGTTAGGAATACCTCTTGAGACTTTGGTTAAGAACCTCAAGTTCTTTCCTGATAAATGTCCCAATCTCCTGTGCCATATCATATTTTTTTCTATTTTTAATTCCCCTTTACTTTCATTTGATTCTTGGTTATTATTTATTGATTCATTATTTGTGGCGTTATTATTATCGTTTAATCCTATATCCTCATTTGTTTCTTCATCCTCCTCGCTAGTTTCCCTATTTTGGGTTCGATTACTATTTTGTTCGTCATTTTGACTTATTATTATATTATTATTAGTTGTACTCTCTTTATTATTTTCACTTTCCTCCTGACTTTCCTCGATGATTTCCTCTTCTAT
Source organism: Ericerus pela (assembly GCA_011428145.1). NCBI lineage: Eukaryota > Metazoa > Arthropoda > Insecta > Hemiptera > Coccidae > Ericerus > Ericerus pela. The sequence goes on from WOFM01000430.1 coordinate 53,197, forward strand.
TTCATATTCCATCCATTCGTCTTGGGAATTTATGATGGGCATACATGCCAATTTATTTGATTCATTTTTATAAGGACATATTTTATTAATTTCATCTTCATTTTCTATTAAATTGACTGTGGATTCCGGCACAATCTCGTATTTGACCATGTATACCCCCTTTATTTTTGGGGCTGAGAAGAGTACTTCATTCGTTCCTCTGACATATATGTGTGCCGCCGAGAAATTTTGGTCTATTCCCAATGCCCTATTTTCTGTTATTTTTATCCCTGACATCAGGTCTACGTTTAGTGATGGTACATAGTGTACGTTTTTTAGTCTTATTACTTTTTGATCTTGTTCAGAGTTTTCCACTCTAATGAACATTGTACCTATGTGGGTTGCTATTAAAAGAGTGTCTTGGATGGCACATTTCAATTCAATTGGTTTTTCTAGCATTATTGGGTTGGACAGTTTTGACAGGTCTGATATTACGTGGGCAACAGCTCCACCGTCTAGCATTATTCTTTTAGTTAAGGGAATATAATTAGAATCTAACTCTTGTTTTGTGTCTTTTGACGTTATTAGATTTATTAATTTATTGTTATTATTTGGTTCTTGATTTTTATATCTGATCATCATTGACCATTGAACGTCATTTTCTTTTTTGTTTTTATTATTGTTATTATTAGTGTTGTTTCGTCCGTATCTTGTGTTCTGTGCAGGACCATCCAATTTATTTTGGGGTATTGCACCCTCTTTATTTGACGGACATACTTTGTTTATGTGCCCTTTGCCGTGGCACTTAAAACAAACTAACGTATTTGGATTTGGCAAAGTGTTATGATTCTGATTATTTTCGTATTTTTTATTTTCATAATTATTATTATATTGGGGTGTTTCTTTTTGCTGGTTGTTATTATATTTTACTTTTCCCTGATCTAAATTTTGATTTCTATTTGTATAATTATACCTGTTGTAACTTCCTCCGTATTGGGATCTTTGGTTTTTATTGTTATTTGTGAAGTTTCGAAATTTATTATTACTATTATATTTTGACTTCTTTTCGTCATACAGCCTATCCGACCTTTCGATTAACATGGCATGGAGTGTCTCAATTGTTTTCTGGTCCTGACTTAATGTATTAAACTCCAGCCTTGTCATATCGTAGTCCATGTTTAACGAGATTAGAAGTTGTTCTATCTCTTCCTGTCTGTCCAGATTTTTCCCACAATCCCTTATTTTTTGGGCTGCCCTTGAGAAAACATCCAAATAACTTCTCATGTTCCCATCGCTATGAAATTTTAGTCTTTGAAATGTTTGTTTTGCATTAATGTACGTGACCTGAGTACAGCTTTTATATCTCTCGTCAAGTACTTTCAAAATTTGGTTTATTGTTTTGAGATCCTTCACTCTCTCGATTAGTTCGTTGTTAAGTCCCTGGTATATGAGTGCCTTTCCCTTTTCCTGATTTCGGAAATATGTCATTCGAGTTGCTGGGTTGGCATTACTAGACTCAGGGTTTAAAAAATTATTTAAATCTAATCCCAAAAAAAGTACTTCCGTTTCTGTATCATGCATAATCGGGTATAATCCCTCTGTGTAAAGTGTGGAGACCATCATGGTCCTCCAGGCGTCATAATTTCTCCCGTCAAATACCTTCTTTGTGTCGAATCGTGACATCTTGTTCGAATTTTTATTTTCGGGGCTTATTATTCCTACCTCAGAAACACGAGAGCTTAATTCTAGGGGGTAACACGGTCTCAACCGCACGATTATGCAAACACGGTCTCAACCGCTCGATCGGGAATGCAAGTCAAAATATTATGTCATAAATCTTAATAATTAATTAACGTTTTAATTAGATCTCACGCAATCTGCAGCTGACAATGAGTTGATCTCTCCGCCGTTGTTTTCGATTTCTTTTCAGTTCATGGGTTTTCTGTTACTTTGTCGCAAAAATGTCTTTTAATTCGAAGTAGTCTAAGGTTTTGGTCTTGTTCCGGATCGAAAAATAATTCTGTTGAACACGTTAAAACGTAGATTAGATTTAAATGCAAAAATTATTCAACAGAAATACAAGAGGTTGATGCTGAAAGGGAAAAATAATTCGTTATCTATTGTCAATTTAAAATACTCTATACAGATTGTGAACAGGAATAAACTGTCACTCAAAACCAATGATGTTAAATAATTTTCTTTTGTTATTCAGAGTGTATCTCTTTCAATAAATATTTCCCTATTTCGACCACTTTCGACCAACGAGATAAAGTCTGAAAGGTTACCAATGAATCTTTCAGGTTTCAACTTTCCTCTAATTTTGGTTAAGTGTCAACAGGAAAATATTTCGAACTTTTTACTTTACTTTAATGAATTTTCAAACTTTTATTATTAATTTTGAGGCGAAAATCACACCGATTACTAATTAATTATTCTAATTTTTACTTATCTTTATTCGGTTTTCGTAATTTTCTGTTTCTCTGCTCCTCTGCTCCGATGTTGACTTTGACTATTGACTCTGCAACTTTCAGACTTTCGACTTTTTGATCTGAACTTCCTTTCCGGAACACAGCACGAACAATTGCCAGCCGTTTTTGACTCTGCAAGCCGGTTTTCCAAACCACAGGATCCTTTCGTACCTGATCTGCTTACACCAAACTCTCGACTTTGACGTTTTACTCGGCGCCCACGATTTCACTGAAGTTTTCATCAATTTTAATTTTTACCTTTGATTCATTTGATTCACCGCTTTTTCGGCTATTCCAGGATACTTCTTTCGATCACTGGACACGAACTTTTCGTTCACGAACTTTTAACTGTCCTTCCACTTTGCGTGGAGGTTTTACACAATACAAAATTTTTCACTTTTTCATGACACATAAACTTTTACTTTTAACAAATTACACGATTAATGTGAACATGTTTCGAATTCCGCACTTATTTCCGTTGGTCCGCAGCTCTGGCTACCATGTTGAGGTGAGTTTTGATCTTTTCATCCAACGAAAATGAAGCACGGACATTTATCAATAAAAAAGGTTTATTTACGACTTTAGTACAACGACTGACGAGCAGAGAACATTCTCCGTCGAGCAGTGGCAGAAAGAATATTATACTGGCGATCAGTGTCGCCACATGTGAAAAGAGTAAAGGTAATATTGTGTTACATGCAGTGTTAGTTGATATACAGTTACGTGTTCGTGAGGTAGTGAGGGACCCAACAAAAAGTGATTAAAAGAATTGTTAAAAGGTATTGATCGAAATTTCAGTAAAACCGACGTAAAATTCTTCGATGCTAATGGACTCATCAAGGTCAAAAATCTGGTAAAAGAGCAGATAAAATTTAAAATAATCCTGTCGTTTGGGAAACCGGATATCGAATTAAAGGCGATTGGAAGCTGTAATTGTGGTATTTTGGCGAGAATAAAAGTTTGTAAAAGTCAGAGTCAAGTCAGTTGGTGCAGTATCAGCGAAGTAAAAGCTCCAAGAATGCAAAAAAAGTGGTAAAAAGTGCGGAAAAACGCAGCCAAAATCAAAATAAAATAAAAGATAAGTGATAAAATTTAATTAATTAATTGTTATTTTGTTCATTGATGTCCAAGATCGCAAAATTTGTGTTTAAATTCGTAATTTTGGATCATTTTTTCATGAAAAATCAGAGACAAGAGATTGGAAAAGTTGAAACCTGAAAGGTACTTTGGGTATTCCTTTCAAAATTTATCTCATTTGGCCTGAATGGTAAAATTTGAGAAAAACTTTGTTGAATTCATTGTATTGGAATCAACAATAGTCAAAATTCGAAAAAGCAACATAATCTTTAGTGAAAAATTTTTTCTTGCTCAAATACAATAATATTGCATTCAATTGTTGAAGGCTAACAGATTAAATTTATTTTGCTTAATATTTTCATACTATCTGATAAAAGGTAATTTGCCAAATTATTAATTCTTATGTTCAAACCTGATTAACAGATTTTATAATTTTTTTCTGGAAGATTCATTCCTACATTAAAGGATCGACGTTGAATAATTTCTGGCAAGGAGAATTCGATCGAAAATAATTAATTAATCCATCAACACAACGGCAAAGAGATCGTTTCATCGTTAGCGGAAAGTAATATCATATAAAATTATTTTATTATATTGTGTGAATTATTGAATTTTTTGTACTTGATATTATAATTTGCATTCCCCATTGCGCGGTTGAGACTGTGATTTGCATTATCAAGCGCCTAAGACTGTGATACTCTTAGATTTAAGTTCTCGTGTTTCTAAGGTAGGGTCTACTTTCTCTAATTCCTTTTTTATTGTTTTCTCAACTGATTTTAAAATTAATTAAAGACAATGTCACGTTTTGACACTAAAAAAGTCTTTGATGGGAGAAATTATGACGCGAGGAGAACCACTATGATATCGAATTTGTATGCTGAGGGACTATATCCCATCATGCATGACATTGAGACTGAAGTTTTGTTTTTGGGCCTAGAACTAAATGTTTTCTTGAATCAAGATCCTGGAAATGCTAGTCCAGTAAACCATATGTCTTATTTTCTAAACCAGGAAAAAGGAAAAGCATTGATCTATCAGGGACTTAATAATGAACTCATTGAGAGGGTAAAAGATTTGAGAACGATTAATCAAATATTAAAAGTATTAGATGAGCGACATGAGAGCTGCACGCAAGTCACGTATATCAACGCCAAACAGGCTTTTCAAAATTTAAAATTTTATAGTAAGTGAAATATGCGTAGTTATTTAGATCTTTTTTCAAGATCAGCTCAAAAAATAAGAGATTGTGGGAAACCTTTGGACAAACAGGAGAAAATTGAACAATTATTAATATCTCTTAACATGGATTATGACATGACACATTTGAAATTTAATACCTTGAGTCAGAATCAAAAAACGATAGAAACTCTTCATGCCATGTTAATCAAGAGGTCAGACAGGTTATATGACAAGAACAAGTCAAAATACACTAATAATAATAATAAATACTGTAATTCCAACCACAATAATAAAAATCAAAAGTTTCAATATGGTGGAAATTACAATAGATTCAATAATAACGATAGAAACCCATACCACAATCAAAATACAGATCAGGGGAAAATGAAATATAATAATAATCAAGAACCTGAAATGTCTTCCTCAAATAAAAATAAATATGAAAATAAAAAATATAATAATTATCAAAATCAAAATACTTTGCCAAATCGAATCCAATAGTATGCTTTAAGTGTCACGGCAAAGGACACATGGCAAATATATGTCTGTCAAATAACGAGGGTACATTACCCCAAAATAAACCAGATGGTCCTGCACAAAATACCCGATACGGACAAAATAATAATAACAACAATAATAATAAAAATAAGAAAGAAAATGAAGTTCAGTGGTCAATGATGCTTAAATATAAAAACACTGAAATGGAAATAAAAAAATGGGATAGGAATTTAATTAATTTAATTACCTCAAATGGTCACGGACAGGAATCAATTTTGGAATATGTCCCTTTGACCAAAAGAATAATGTTAGATGGTGGAGCAGTTGCTCACGTAATTTCAGACTTATCAAAGTTGTCTAATCCTATAATCCTAGAGAAACCAATCGAGTTGGAATGTGCAATCCACGATACATTATTAATTGCAACACACATAGGTACTATGTTCATGAAAGTCGAAAATTCCAAAAGAAAACAAACAGTCATAAGACTCATGAATGTACACTACGTACCATTATTAAATATTGATCTTTTGTCTGGAATTAAAATAACTGAAAATAGAGCGCTTGGTATAGACCAAAATTTTTCGGCAGCGCGCATATACGTCCGAGGTACGGACGAAGTAATATTTTCAGCTCCTAAAATTAGAGGTGTGTATATGGTCAAATACGAGTTAGTTTCAGAAAAGTCGGTAAATGTCAAAGAATCTACTGATGATTTAAATAAAACATGCCCATATAATAATAATTCAAATAAACTGGCATGTATGCCAAACATAAATTTCCAGTATGAGTGGATGGAATATGAAATAGAAGAAGTAATTAAGGAAAGCCAGGAGGAATGCGAGGAGAATGCAGATGAAAGAAAGAGTGAAAATCCTTTAGACGAAACTAATAATAATAATATAATAAATAATAACCAATTAGATAACGAAAATCACGAGAGAAGAGAGAATATAAATGATACAGACAAAAGTAATAAATCACAAAAACCAAAAAAAAAAGAGACATATGAGGAACAGTATGAAACGAATGAGGAAATAGGATCTAATATTAATAATAATAATGATAATGAAATAATAAATAATGATAATATAATAAGTGACAATAAGGAGCCTAATGAAAGAGGAGATAACACAAAAATAGATAAAAAACTAATATGGCATAGAAGACTAGGGCATTTGTCTGGAAAAAATTTAAAATTCTTAGCAAAGGTCTCAAGAGGTATTCCGTTAGGAATTATTTTTTGTGATGACGAGTTCCACCTTTGTGAGACTTGCATAAAAGCTAATTCCAGAAGACTAGGACACAATGGAACTCACACACGACCTAACAGGAAGCTTGAGCTTGTTTTGTCAGACACAATTGGTTCATTTTTGCCAGGAGTATATGGTGAAAAATACGTTTTGATTTTTGTAGACCATGCCACCAAATATACTTCTGTCACCTCTATCAAAAGGAAATTCATGGTCTATGAAGAAATTAAAAAATTATTTTTAAAATTAAAGTCAAAATTCCCGGATTATCCCATCGCTACTTTATGGTGTGATAATGCTAGGGAATACCTAGATAATAATATGAAGACCTTCTGTGAAAATAATGGTGTAAATTTGGAGCCGATTGTTTCATATTCCCCTGAGTTGAATGCGATTGCCAAAAGGCAAAACCAAACAATAATGTCTAGAGTTAGGGCTATGTTATTTGATTCGAATTTGGATTTTAAATTTTGGTCTTTGGCAGTTGTGATGGCAGTTTATATAACTAATAGAAGCCCAACTAGGGCAAACCCTGACAATAAAACACCTTTCGAAATGTTTTAAGGCATGAAGCCGGATATATCAAATATGAGAGTATTTGGATCTCTCTCCCACTGGCACATCCCAATAGAAGTCCGTCAACAACAAGCCACAAAAAATAAAAGAAAAAGTGCCACAATAGAACACCCGAAACTCACACAACGATCAGATAAAGGCATTTTTGTAGGTTATACCAGTAATGGTTATTGTATCAAAAATTGCACGTCACTTGCGATGTCAGGTTTGACGAAGCAAAAAATATAATAGATATAAAAAACACAAATAATAATAATAATAATAATTTAGATGATCAAGTAGTGGAATATGAAAACGACACTGTAGAAACTCCGGTTATATTGAACATTATAAACACACGAAGCAATAAATACATTGAGGACTGTATTCCTCAGACTTGGGAGGACATTCAGTCCAATCCTTTCAGGGAGCAATGGCTCCAGGCCATAAAAGACGAGCTTAATTCTTTGTCTGATATGGGCGTTTGGGAAGTTGTCCCCAAGGTAAGGAATATGAGGTTTGTAGATACAAAGTGGTGTTTCACCATGAAACCAAATAACCTAGGGGTTCATACCCCAAAGGCTAGGCTTGTTGCCAGAGGGTTTAAAGATCTTACTCACTATTCCATGACCAAAACGTATGCCCTGGTGATCCAATACTGGCTCATCAGATGGATCTTGTCAGTTAACAATAAGTATGGTTCAAACCTAACACAATTCGACATTAAAACAGCATTTCTGAATTCAGAAATTAAATATCCAATTTTTGTATCTTCCCTTAAAGGCTGCCAAATAGGCGATAATAAATTCCTCAAATTAATAAAATCCATATATGGTCTCAAAACATCTTCTAAAAGTTGGTATGATCTATTGAACTCCAGAGTAGTTCAAGCTGGTTTCACCCAGTCAAAAATTGATTGATGTTTGTATACCAAGCAGGACAGCAGCTGCGCAATGTTGTTTCTCATAATATATGTAGATGACATGCTGTTAGCAAGCAACCACGATGAGTGGACACAAGATTTAATAGAGACTTTGAATAAATACTTCACACTTAAAATAGAAAATAACCCCACTTTCTTTGTCGGATTTGAAATAGAATGTGACACTGCTCAAAAGCAGATTGTCTTAACACAACATAGATATATCGATAAGATTCTCCAAAAATTCAAAATGAATGAAAGTAAACCAATTTCAACACCCATGGAGACTGGGTTTAAAATAAATAAACCTACTAATGGAACTGAAAACACCGAATATAGGGCTATGATAGGGAATTTGCTATACGTAGCGAGACTTACCCGCCCAGACATCGCTTTTGCCATCAATTACCTGTCTCGTTTCCAAACTTCCTCTAATAAGTGAAATTAAAAACTATGTCCGTCGTATCATAAGATACCTTAAAACAACTCAGGATTTTGCGTTTGTATTTCATTCTGACCAATCTCAAATAAAAGCATTTGTCGATGCGTCATATGCACCTGATTTAGACGATTCACCCATAGACATAAATAATTGGGAGAAAGGGTGCTCCACATCTGGGTTCATGATTTTTGTAAACGGAGACTTACTAAACTGGGCCATTCACTGGCAACACACGGTTGCAACTTCGTCAACTACAGCCAAATTAATTGCATTGAATGATGCACTTGACGACATAAATGTGGTCTGGAGATTAGTGGAAAGTGTTTTCTCTGTAACCAACCCAGAGCAAGTGTACAAGGACAACATATCGGCATCCCGCATTGCATCTGGGGGAGGCCAGAAGCAGTCCCGGTCTCTCGCGATCAAATGTTATGCTCTGTTGGAAGCTTTCCAACAAAAACTAATTGTCTTCAACGACATTAGGTCTCCCGATCAACTTGCGGACATTTTAACGAAAGCTCTTGATTGGAAAACTTATCAAAATATAGTTTCGAGAATCCTCTGAGTAAGTCAACTTTTTGGCTAATTGTCTTCATTAACACAACCCTTCAAAATGTTTTTTGTTCTGGTTTTGGACTGCGGATGGGTGTCGGTCTTTTAGCGCCTTCGTAATTGAGTGGTCCATAAATTTTGTTTCACCATTTCACTTCATAATTTGCATCAATAGGTTCCCCGTCGCTGCTCTGTCTCTCTCATTGACATCAGTATCCCATACACATACAATCCATTGATTCCAACAATAGTTTTCCTTATCCAAATAAACATGATTTTATGTTTCTCATATATACATTTATGTTTTGTCTAGCTGACGATGATGAGAAATTGATCTCTTCGACCGATTGGTATATTTTAATAATTAATTTTATATGTTATATTTTATGAGACGTGACAATAAAACACAAGGTCAAATGTATACCTTATGTTAGCAATAACACATTCTAAAATAAATTTATTCACAATATATATGTACCTAACCATGTTTCAAATTGACATTGTAACTACTAGTCAATAACAACTTTTAAATATTTCAATTTTTTTTACCATTTTTGCATATTTTATATATTTTTGTGTTTATTTGTTAATTTTGACTGATTCTAATGATCTTACTATTTATGTTTTACATTATTATATTACGCAAACGAAACATTTTTGTGAGAAAATACGAACTGCCAACGGATCGAACTACATGAAAAGCAACGACAAAACCTACACTGATGAAAAGATTGAACGACGACTAGAAACACACATTACGAACACATAAATAAAAAGACTAAATATTCACTATTTCACGAATTTTATTCCACATAATGTTAGCGGACATGTTGATGGTACAAAGGTTGATGAGCGACGAAAAGGCATACAAAACATATAATCACAGTTGAGTTACAAACACAAATATCACAGATTAATAATAACAACAAAAACAGTGTTGCCACAACATGTGATGTGCGAGAATAATAAGTCAACGTATAAAATAATTTGCTATTATTCCCACACGCCTCCTCAAATTATATTTATACGATAAAGTCAAAAATACTATTAAACAAATTTTCTAAATTTATAAAGTCATTAAAACAAAAATGACAAAGGTCAACAATAACACAACAAATTTACAACAGACAAAAATATCAACACAAATGGTAAACATATACAAAAAGTTACATTAATTTTAACAGTTTACAAAACATATCAAATTTGGGCTTCGGGCAGCCCTTCGTGAAAACGTCCCCCAACTGTCGCGAAGTCGGTACGTACGAATACTTAAAATCTATATCTACGTGATTGCACACAAAACGGTACTTTACGTCTATATGTTTGGATCTGCGAGTATTCCACTTTCCAGAGTGCAGAAGAGCCAGACAGCTCTGGTTATCTTCATAAATCACAGCTCTGTTATTAATCTGAATGCAAAAGTCACTTAACAGATACTTCAACCAGATCGACTCAGTGGTAGCATCGCATATTGCAATCAACTCACTCTCAGTGCTAGATAGTGCTACAGTTGGTTGCTTTTTGCTAGACCAGGACACCAGTGATCCATAAACAAAGACACAGTAACCAGAGACAGACCGTCTTGTGGTGATACAGTTACCCCAATCGGCATCAGAAAAAGTTTCTAAAATATTGCCGTTATTATCATGTTCATTAGAAAATATTAATTTTTTATCTTTTGTGGTAACTAAATATTTAAGTACTCTCAATAAGTATTTATAATGTTCGTCAGTGGCATAACTGGAGAATTGGCTAAAATACGATATTGCAAAGCAAATATCGGGCCGTGATCCTAGCATCAAATACATTAGGCATCCCACGAGCTGTTGATAGTTGTTGTTGAGTACGCTATCACACGCATTGAGATCCCTGTCCAATTGGAGTTTGGGGTCAATGGGTGTGTAGGTCGGTGCGCAGTTATCAACGCCAAAACGCCTAGCAACAGACTCAATGAGACCCCTCTGCTCAATTTCCAGTACGCCATCTTCACGATTATGATTGATATTCAAACCTAAATATTTCTTGACCTTTCCCAGATCCTTACACTTAAACCTTTTATTTATTTCATTTTTAAAAAATGTGATTTGTGTTTTGTTATTTGAGCTAATCAGGACATCGTCAACATATGTGAGTAAAAAGACTACTGTCCCATCACTTTTATTTTTATATATATATAAGCAGTCATCCGCCGTACTCTGCACAAAGCCAAGAGCAACAAGGAACTCGTTGAACAACTTGTTCCATACCTTGGGCGACTGCTTTAGACCATAGATAGACCTATTCAATTTTAAAACATTATTATGCCTATCAATTTTAGTTTCTATCCCTTCGGGTATCTCAAGATACACATCTTCCGAAAGAATTCCATTCAGGAAGGCACTACATATATCAATTTGTTCTATGTGAAATTTTAATTTATTGCTAACAGCCAAGAGGGTCCTGACAGTCGAAAGCTTCGCCACCGGCGCATACACTTCATTAAAGTTGAAGCCCTTCTTCTGTTGGCATCCTCTGGCAACTAATCTAGCCTTATATAACACATCATTATTAATATCATATTTTTTATTAAAAATCCACCGACACGTGATGGTGGGGGCTTCCTTTGGACGTTTGGTCACCCGCCAAGTCTGATTGGAATTCAGGGCACTTATTTCCGAAGAAATAGCGTCCTTCCACATCAGACTGTCCCGTGCAGCATTCGCCTCCTCAAACGTCAAAGGGACGCCATCCTCAGTAAGATATATATTGCTCGCTACTTCATCACGTTCAGTCGTTTCCTGTGGAAGACAGTCTAAATTCAAGTCACCATCAACTTCAATATTTTCTAAGTTTGACTCCGTGACTTCTGTGAAAATATCATCATCTTTAGTATATTTATTTAAATTATTGTTATCTATTTTATTTTCAAAGAACTCAACATCCCGCGACAGACGTATCTCCCTAGCATCTATATCCAACAATCTATAACCACATGGAGAATATCCTACCATTATCAATTTCTCACTTTTATTTTTAAACTTATTAGAGTCATGTTTGAATGACAACATATATGCGTTGCATCCAAACGTTTTTAATTTCTTATAATTAAATTGTTCATTAAACCACCTTTCATAAGGAACAAAATCCTTGTTTGTGGGGCATCTGTTCACGATATAGGCGGAGCACAATATGGCTTCCGACCAAAATATCTTACCAAGACCACTCTCGAATAACAGCGTCCTTGCCCTTTCACATAGCGTCCTGTTCATCCTTTCAGCTTTTCCATTTTGCTGTGGACAGCCACCAACCGTAGGTTCAACCACAATTCCTTTCTCAGTACAATATGACTGGAAGGTAGTGTTCAAGTATTCTGTGCCGCGATCACAACGAAGTCTCTTTACGTTATAGCCAAATTTATTCGAGACCATCTCGTGATATTCTTTAAATTTTGAAAAGGCTTCCGTCTTACTTGTCAACAGGTACACACAACAAAAATTTGAATAGTCATCTATAAATGTCATAAAGTATTTCGCTCCTTTATATGCAGGAGGATTTATAGGACCACAGAGATCAGTATGTACCAATTCCAGAGGCTTACTAGTTTTTCGTTCATGCCTCAAGAACGGTTTTCGGCTCTGTTTCCCCATCACACAGGGCTCACACAGCAATCTGCGGTTGGAGTCAACGTTCGGTATTAAACCTCTGTTTGACAACAACTTAACATCGTTCACGTTCAGATGAGCAAGTCGCCTATGCCACACAGTCAGTGGGCTCGACTCATCCTCCAATGTCAGATTACACGATTGACTAGTCATTTTTAAAAAATCAATGGTGTAAAGATCTGAATTCACGCTAACACCAGTGGTCACTATTTTTCCACTGCAGCGTTGGATGACATCGACAGATTCCTCTTTGAACAGGGTATCAAAACCCGACTTGCTCATTCGTTTTACCGATAGCAGATTCTGTGGCAGCTCCCGAGCATATCTAACATTTTTTAATTCAATTACTATTCCATTTAATAATTTTAATTTTACTGTACCAACAGATGTAACGGACAGAGAAACTCCTTTCTTCGCAACACAGATACTATGTGGTTTAATTAAATCAATGTAGTCACTGAATAGGCTTATATCGTTAATTATGTGAATTGTGCATCCACTGTCTACTACGAATGTGGTTCGAGGCATCAAATTTACATCTCCCTTTGCATTACAGAACTCATCAATTTTGTTATTATTATTATTACTATTATTTACTGTGAAACTATAACCCACATTTGAGCAATCGTCATTACCATTAAAATTTTCATTGCACATCTGTGCAGAACTTCTATTATTAGTATTATTATTGGAAACATGGTCATTAGAACGATTTCCGTTATTATTATTACTATTACAAGCGTCATTATTATTATTATTTCGATTTTTAGCATAGCAATTTCGTGCTATATGTCCAATCTTATTACAAAAATGACATTTAATATTTGAATGTCCATTGTCAGCACCAGAACTACGACCATTTCCATTAAAACTATTATTATTATTGCTTTGTGAGTTAAAATTGTGATTATTGTTACTGTTTCGACCTTCATTATTGGAAGATGAGTTATAAAAATTATTATTATTATGATTATTATTTCTACCTCGATTGAAACCACGATTATTATTTCGATTTTGGGACCTACCACGATTAAAACGATTACTATTATTATTATTATTACCTGAATTTCGTCCGATACTGTAATGATTACCGAAAAACACATTCTCCTCACCAGTGACAGCCACTGATGAAGGTTTTTGGGATGCAGAATTCAGAGAGTTACCTCTCACTGTCGACTTACTATCAGATGATAGCTCACGCTGGAAGTTGTTTAGCTTCATAAACACAGCATCCCAGGTGACGACTTCTGCATCCTCTATCACCACTTTGATCGGACGAAACTCTGCAGGCAGCGATCGCAGCAATACCAATACAAATTGCCTTGTGGTTGTCAGGTCTCCAAATTCGGTTAATCGTCTACAACGGGCACGATAATCAAGCAGATACTTCTGCAAATCAGAACCAGAAACATACCGTTTTGTGTACAATTCACCTCGTAAATCCATGAGTGTTTGGTCGTTTCCGTTGTCAATCAGGTTCGTAAGCACGTTGAACATCTCCTTCGCAGTAGTGTACGTCTGAAGCATCTCCAAATATTCATCTGTCACGTTGTTGGCTATCAGGAACATCGCTTTAGCATTCTCCTTGGACCAGGCATCTCCCCTATTACGAACAGTAGGCAAAGAATCAACAATTATATTACTCAGTGACTCCTTTGCCAGCAGTAGCTCCATTCTAAACTTCCACGTTCGACCATTCTGCCCATTGAACGGTTCGATCGTATTCTTCTTTCTCGCGTCCATCTCGTTTACAGGTTACGACGATCAGTTGCACCGCAAAACAGCAATTTCAGCAACTATCAGATACGCCGACCAACGATTCAACACGAACGAGATCACAGGAACATCGAGAAGCGAACATATCAAACAATGAAAAATGAATTAAGAAGCATGGTACTACTTGGGAGTGGCGAGCAGAATTCGACAGCACAACTTTGAAGACTCAGAACAATGGCGACCACATTGACATCCAGGTAACTGGGCCCATAACCTGTGAGAAAATACGAACTGCCAACGGATCGAACTACACGAAAAGCAACGACAAAACCTACACTGATGAAAAGATTGAACGACGACTAGAAACACACATTACGAACACATAAATAAAAAAACTAAATATTCACTATTTCACGAATTTTATTCCACATAATGTTAGCGGACATGTTGATGGTACAAAGGTTGATGAGCGACGAGAAGGCATACAAAACATATAATCACAGTTGAGTTACAAACACAAATATCACAGATTAATAATAACAACAAAAACAGTGTTGCCACAACATGTGATGTGCGAGAATAATAAGTCAACGTATAAAATAATTTGCTATTATTCCCACAATTTTATTCGTTCGTCCGTTTTGAATCGCAGGGGGGTGTTGTGATACGATTCCTTCACTCCCTCACAAATACGTAAACTCATACACAACTTGTAAAATAATAAACTCGTAACTTTATTATGTTTCATATGTGGCAACACTGATTGCCATCTGAAACCTTTCTATCACTGATCAAACGTAGGTTGATTTCCATTTGTCAGTTGTTGTTGTAACAATGAAGTGAATAAATCTTTTAACATCTAATGTCGGTTTTTCTCTGTGTTTGAATCCAAAGATCTCATCTCTCCTCAACAATTTTTTCAAAAGTATTTTTTAGTAAAGAATAGTTAACTCTGTTATTAAACATTTTTTTGGACATCGAATTGTACTTTCAGTTTATTGAAAATTAGTTCACTGTTCAACAAACTCTAAATAATTTGTTTGCTAATTTTTGATGCGCATAAATTTTACCGCCATTTTTCCATTTTTGCTGATCTGGATCATCAGATACTTTAAAGCTATTTTTTTTTAATCTTTGGAATCAACATTTTTTTGCTGTGGGAATTCAGAAAGTTTTTCAAATTGACTTGTTCAATTTCTTCGGATTCTAAAACCTCACTTCATGGTAGCAAGAGCTTCAATTTGTTCAGGTCAATAGGAGGAAATAACTTAAACATTCATATTAATGTTACTGTAATATTTGTAGTTAGAAATTGCAAGTATATTTTTTTTGTTAAATTAAGGTTACTTTTTCGATGGTTTTTTTGATAAGGAGTAGTTAACTCCAGTTTTTGAAATTAAATTTTTCATTTTTGAAATTTAATTTTGTGCATTGAATCTTATTTTCAAGTTTCAGAGATTATTTCACAGTTCATTGAACTCTGGATAATTCATTAGCTGAACTTGGCACGCTTTATGAAAACCACCATTTTTCCATTTCACTGATCTGGATCATCTGTTAATATAAGGCAATTTTGCTGGAATTTGAAACCATTTTTCATCCAGGGAATTCAGTTAACTTCTGACCCGGATCACCTCTTACTGTACGGCATTCATTTTTCCATTCAACTTTACTGGAAGGTTCTTCACCTGCTAAAATCTTTGGGACTTTGATAGCTAAACATTGTTTGTTTTATTACCATTTCATTTTCCCTTCATCATTTTTCTTGGAGCAGAACATTTTTTTTTTGGTCAACTGTCAGCATTTTTTTGAATGAATCCTATTGTTTGAATGTCTGAAGAGGATGTGAGATTATTTCATTTATTTTCTCACAGTAAAATTCCTCATTGTTACAAAGATCAAGGGTAATATATTTTTCAAAAATTTTTGTATGTATATTTTGTGTGCTGTAGTTGAATTTGAGAGTTTATATTCGGTAGGTTTATGGGACATAGAGCATCATAAAATATAAATCTATTACTCATAACAGACATACCTAACGTTTGAATTTTCACTTAGATCTAGTAAGAATTTAGTGAGGTTATCACAGGAATGAATTCTTTTCACTTGGTTAAAGGGTGATTTAAAGATTTTTGAATGGTCAGGCTTTGGCATGAGTTTAAAAGTTGTCCCACAAATTGTACTGGCATCATTCAAATTTCAAAATCAGACTTCAGAAAATTGGGTATCATCTTAGAAGACGAAGAAATAATAGGAATAAATGTAAATATTATAGATTTTCCTGGTTTTAAAACATTTTAATAGGGAAATTTGCCTCAAAAATTTTTCTGTAGGTATTAGTGGGATTATTGAAAATAAAAACAGCACTGATCAAGTCAAATTCCTTGAAATTTTGAAAAACATTTTCTGGTCAATTTTTAAAATCCTTAAAAAGAATTCAGAGTTTTTTCTGGAACATTTTGATCACTAAAATTGACAATAAAAGTCTACAAAATTACGCATGAAATCATACAATTCATAGTTTAACATATCATATTGTAAAGGAGGTTGCTGTTTTCTCTTCTTCTTAGAAATGGTAGCCAAATCCTTTGTTACAACATCAACATCATCTGGAAGTGTGCTTACTTCTGCAGCAATACTACCCTCTTCATCAATGTATTTCAATGCATCACTATAACAGTCTATGTAGGAGAAAAGAGGAATACATTGGTAATGTATAGCTGGTAGTTGGATTTTCTATTTTGATTACAATACTTTTTCAGTTACTAAAGTAACAGTTTTTGAAATTCAAAAAATACTTGAAATCAGTGTAAAAATTAATTTTGCCAAAAGATCAAATGACTTATTTCAATAAAAATATTACACATTTTTTGAGAATTTACCAGATAATTTTTCAAAAGCTCAATTTTTGGAAATTATCACCAGTGTTGCAAAACAAAAATTTCAAAATTCTGTAAAAAACTCAGAAGAATTTCCATACTTGCCAGTAATTTTCCACACTTGTAAAAAATTGTCAAAATGTTAACAATTTTTAGTGAAAACCTTTTTTTGTTTATCTTATAAATGCAAAAATTGATAAAATTAAAGAACTAAAGATTTTTTTTCAAGCCTTGAGGTTTATTATACCTTATGAAATGAAAAAAATTAATTCTTCGTAATGATTTAAAAAAAAATTCATACAATTAGTTGCAATTTCCAATAAACTTCAAAAAATTCTTTAGGTACTCTTTGTTGCAAATTCAAAGGTAATGTTGATTATTACTTTGGAGATAGAAAAAATTATTGGTGTAAAATACATGAAAAATTTTAAAATGATTGATTTGAGGAGCTCATTTGCAGACTAGTCTTAGTCAATTTTTCAGATTGTTAAGAAATCAAGAGAAAACATTTTTATTGTGAAACCATTATAGGTAATAGAAATTTTTGTGAAAATTTTTAAAGGAATTATAAGAAGACACTGATTAAGTTCATGTAGAGCCACAACTAACAGACCATAAGCTAGTCAAGCCCAAAGCAAACAGTCTTTGACAAAGGGCAGTTTGGAAACAAACATTACTCTTTGAAATAGTCAAATTTTACTTTTTGCTAACTTGAAGTTTAGAAAATATCTACATACTACTTTACAATGTACATAAGTAATCTCCCACCCTTCTTCCACAACCACCTTTCTTCATAACATTTTAAAAATAACAAAATACTTACATACATATTAACAACAAAAAAACTTTTATTTCTAATATTATGATAAAAATATAATATTTGTAACTCAGATATATTGGTTTCCAGTTCCTCTGTCCTACAAATGGATTTTTTTGTGATTAAGGGAAGTCTGAAAATGTGCTCTTAAGTTTATACTTTGAAAATTATTAGATTGGAAACTGGAGAACTGGAATATACTTACCAAAATCCATATAAACTGCTTTCAAAGGATATTGCCTCCAAGCTAGCTTATAATTTTTTCCAATGAAGGGATGGATGATGGTGGTATGTGGTACAGCTTTTTCTAAGACATCATCAATAACTTGGGTTTTGACTTTTTTGGACACAATCAAAGGGACAGGAAACCAGATCATACCAGTGCAGTGGTCTAGCCAACAAGATGGTATCACCGAGCATTGTTTTTTTGATGAACAATCAGTAACTACAAGAAATCTTTTCAGACGAATGTCATTCGGGCGATCTAGTACACAAAGATAATCCTTAAAAGAGCAACGTGTTCCATAAATGATAATGTAGTTGCGGCCCTTGTCACCAACATGCATATTTTCACCATTGTTATCATTGAATTCATCAATCATGTCAAATTCATCATACATAATGCCTGGTGAAAATACAGTAATAAAATTACTAATGCAAATATCTGGTCAATATCCATTTATCATATTGGTTTATTGTGACATTTTTTTGTAAATTTAAGGGTAGACCATAACATTTTTCATTCAATTTGCTAAAGGGAAAGGCGTGTAGTTGAGAGGACAATTGACTACAAAGAGTTATACCTGCATGACTCGAATTTATTTTCTCGGGGATAAACACACTAAAAAGGGATGTTGTATGCATAAATTTGTTGCCAATGAAGAATATTTCACCTGTGTCACAGTCATGTAAAATTTTTCTGAGCCATATATAAGTACCATTATTACCAAAGAGGCAGTAGCAATCACGGATGTTATCTGTTCTCAATTTGAAATTCTTTAGCCTTATTTCACGGAATTCTTCAAAGTGTTTATTATCCGTTAAAAAGAGTTGCCCTTTCTTATATTCAATGGATGAAAGATAACCATTATTGATATTATCAAGATGATTGTCCTCATTGATAAGGTCTACTAATTTTGGTTGATCATAATAATCCTCAACTGAATAAACAACACAACCATTCGCTTCTGTGTATGTATGAAATTTTTGCCTCAATAAACTACTAACCTTATTTGTTAACTGGGTCAAAGGCTCACGGTAACCTGTCACACACCTCTTAACTTGGCGAAGAGCATTTTCATATTTGAATGCTAATATATTATCCAGTGGTCCAAAGCGTTCATAATCATCAGAAATATGATAGGTAAGATGTGCATTGTAGACTGCGAAGTCTTCTCCAAATAATTCCACTCCAGTTTGCAAGTACTTACGCAGTAATTTCCTTGCACTGGTTGCCACACCCTTAATTATTTGTTGCTTTTGAGGCAAATTTGGTACTACTTGGCACATTTGACGCATTGCAATTACAAGTAAGTGAAAATGTGTTAAGTATGACTCATTGACTTCTTTGTCCATGACTACAAATCCAACATATAGCAAGAACTGTCTGTACATGGTAGCTTTCCACGATGATAAATTTTCAAGTGAATCCATCCGCCTTTCAAATTCAGCAGGTGTAAAAGCACGACTTAAAGTCAAACACTCTGATATTTTATTCAATGACTTTTGCTTCAGTTTAAATTTACTTCCCACTGAACTACCATCACAATTCAGTATTTAAAGGAATGATTTTGTATCACCACTGAAGACAGTATGCATAATATCATTAACAACGTCCTTGACAAGATCAAGACCGGAAATGGTAGATAATATTGTTGGGTGTTGATGGTACTGTAATTTCAATTCTTTTCTGACAGTTCCCTGGCCTTTTCTCTTGCACTGCTTGCTGGAGGCAGGTACTGGATTAACCTGACTATTGATTACAGTCTGAGGATTCTTCTTATTGTCACTTTCATCGATAAACATATTATCATGATCCTCCTCCTTATCACTGTTTACTTCTCTGATTGTATCATTGATAGATAAATTAGATCTAGTTACTTTTTTCTCGTGTTTACAATTCTGATGAAGTCTCATAAATTGAATAAATTCACTATGGTCCCGTTCACACTCATCTATCTCAGGATAACAAATTTTCTTCTTCATATGACCATTTTTGGTTACACCAGCCAATGTGATTGATTTTCCCAGTGTTTTACATCTTTGACAAGCAGAGTAACCTCCATGCCCCTTGACACCAGTAATGAAAGTTGTGGCTGGGCCATCCATAATAAAATTTTTCAATAAAAATCTATATACATGAGCAAAGAGAATGATTCCATATTTTTGTAGCTTTTTTACTTCTTGAACTAATTCTTTTATGAAATCATTTGGGCATACTGGTTTCTTAATTCCTTCATATGCACCAATGATAAAAACAGGATAATTATCGATACTGCCTAATATAGGCCAGAAACCACGACCACTTTGACTCTCATATAAAGGCAGACCATCCATATTGATCGACAAATGAATTTCATTTGAATTAGGATTGAAAAGAACTCCTTTCCCAGCAGCTTCAAACATCTGTTGAATTCCAAAATATGCAATTTCACCAGGTGGTACTATTCGCCGGGTATGATTAATTTGTTTGGGGTGCAATGTACGTCCATCAATCGGTAATTTATCAACAAGCTCCATAGGAAAATTCTTCATAAATTTCAAAATTTTGCTTTGTGCTCTGAGGGTGATTCCATTTACTGTAAAAATACTATGTAACTCATTGAACTTATCATGCATGAGTTTGTATTCTGGATTAACATCATTTTCCTCATTATTAAAACCTTCTGCACTCTCTTTACCATACTCGAGTTGTGGATCAAATTCTAGATTTTCATTTAAGTATGCATCATTCATAGGAGGTAAATCCTCATCAATTGTATCCATCTCTAATGATTGTGAGAGTTGAAACAAATTATCAAAATCTTCACTGAAATGTGATGCAGTGATTGGAGGAGAAATAGGTGGAGAGCAAGTACTGATCTTAATAGAAGGTAAATTTTTTAGAGCCCTACATCAGTCTTCCTCAAGTTTACAGACAATTTCATTTTGTATTGCAAACTGCTCATCCCTCTAGTTAAACAATACACAAAAAAGATCCAATTAGCAAATATTGGATAAAGAGGAGATTGCCTCAGGAAGTAGAATGAAATAAATATACACACCATTCGAGCTTCAGCAAGGAGTTTGACTCTTTCTTTTTCTCATTGGCGACGTACCAACTTATAAGACCATGATTGTGAATAGTTTTTTCCATCCTCTTTAAGGACTATACAACGTTGTTTTTTAGGTAAAGGAGGCTCATTAGGATCACTACCTCCACTAGACATAATGTCAACTGTGAAATAATAATGGTATTAATTGATGGCAACATAAGTATGAAACCTCAATACAATCAATGACCTAAAATTGATTCTTCCCTTAATGTTCTACAAATCTGTTATTCTTTTATGTAAAATTTCAATAGATAGTAAAAGGAAATAGTAAATGAATACGTTTATAAGGTATATTATTTGTGAAGGTCAAAGAAAAAAAGTTGACTAGACAAAAGTCTTGAAAAAATGTTTGTATGTTCCACAACTTTAAAGTATTACATAAAAAACTTCATTATTGAGGGCATTGACTTTTTTTTCTTCTAATTTCTCTCTTAAATAAATTTATATCGCTGATAAGATCTTTATAGTTTTTAAATTTGTAAAGTATAACTATAGAATAATTTCCAAGGAAATTCATCTCAATAAATACTAAAGATTTGTTTGTAGCTAAAACATTTTTGAAAGACATAGAGCTATCTATAATCACCAAATAACATGATATAGAAAAATCAGTAGCAAACAAACACTAAAATTAAAACAAGAAACTTAATAAAGAAACAAATCATTCCTAACTACTAATACTAAATGATTGCATAAATTAATTATTAACTCAGTTCAACTATATATCAATTAAATGACTCAGCTATATAAAATAAAATCAAAATCAAATTGAATTTCACTTTTTTTTTTTTTTCAAAGTGTGATTTATTAATAAATTGTTATTTATCTCTTGGATAACAAACATAGAATAACTAAAGGCAGTTGAAAATTTAGAAATTTGTGAGAGTAAAACAAGAGACAAAAAGTGAGAGAACATTTTTTCAAAATATAACAAATTGAAAAACTTTGTTAAGGTTCAATTACATTGTGAGAATAAAGGTTTTTGTAGAACACTTAATAAGAAAATGAATGAGATGGTGATTAGATAAATTTAATAAAAAATAAAAAAATATTAAAGAACATGGTAACACATAACTATTCAGGATTACTTTGGGTTTCCTATTTGGAACTTGTCACATAACCCACAAAAAACATGAAAATAAAACACAAGGAAAAAGACCTAGTATTGAATAAAAGTTACTGACCTTGTATAATTTTTTCTTTCCAAATAAGTAGGAAATTTAGGACAGAAAAATGAAGTTCAGTTCTGATTATTTCTCCTGGAACATAAACATGAAAAAAAAAAAAATCAAACAGTCATGAAGCTAGATTTGTTTTTTGTTGCAAAACAATTTGATTAATTATAAGCCCATTATGTTATTTTAACTGTGTTATTGAAAATCTCATAAAAGACAGACAGTAATTCACTGAGCTAATTTAAATGAGGAGAAAAAAAAAGAAAAATCATCTATGTTTACAATAATGTACTCATAGAAACAAAACTATTTTAGAAAGGTGAACCATCCGTTAAACATTTTTATAGTATTTCCTGACTCATAACATACTGATCTTGTAAAAAGTTATCCAGATAAAACATATTCTTCATTTTCTTATCAATGAACTAGAAATCTAGTAGCTTAATACTAGCTGATCAAATAAAGCTTTTGAAATTGAGAACAAATTTTAATTTTGATATCTATAGTACCAAACCCATCACACAAATAAAAATTTAATTGGTGGCTTTTTGGTAGAAAACTGTATCTCGAATTGTTTGTTTTTGAATGGAATTACAAAATAAGCTTTGTGTAGAGTAGACTGATAAGAACTGAGAACCAACAAAAAAAAAATGAACTAATGAAATCGAAGGGAATTTGTGTGCATTTATAAGAGCCTTAATTCATCGACAAATCAATGTTATTAAATACACACAAATCGAATAGAATTCTTCGTTGAATTCTATTCAATTTGTTTGCATTTATCGGCATTAATTCGTCGACAAATCAAAGGGAATTCGTGTGTATTCAATGACGGATTTATCTATCAATTCCCTTTGATTTATCGGCGAATTGATGTTTGTAAACCCAAATGAATTAAAACGAATTAATATGGGTTTAATGGCATTAATTCGTGTGCATTTAACGCCCTTAATTTGCAACGAATTAATGTTGAAGTGAGGTTGAAATCCAAGGAAAGGAACAAGTTAGTTAGAGATACTTTAATGCAATGATCGAAGATACAAATTATAAGTTTGAGGAAGATGAACGATCTCCCTCCATTACGAGATTATAGTTTGAGTGGGAAACGAGTTTCAGCGTTCTCGGGTGAACGGACGAAAAAAGTCGTGTTTGTTTGCACAACCTGAAAGTGTTAGTTTACGTTGTCGAAAATAGTAGTGCTAACGGTTAGTGAGCGAGTGTAGGTGGAGTGTAGAACAACACCCCCCACAGTCTAATGAAACGAGCGAACATGATTTATCGCGAGAACGAAAGTTTTGAATTACAAAATTATTATACTTTTATATTTATTTCCCAAACAAAAATAAATAAAACAAATTACATAAAATCAAATTAACAATGAATGACTAGATTATAACATAAATTTCGATGTATCTTCGAAATTATTTATCGACATATTATATTACATTAACGTATTCTGATCCGGATATTTTTTCGATCTTTCATGTTGTTCGAGAAAAATTTTGTTCAATTTTGTTTAGTACTTGTTGAATAAGGGTGTTCCGAAATATGATAAACTAATATCAACTAAACGTGTGAAATCATGTCTATGATTTGTA
Organism: Ericerus pela; assembly: GCA_011428145.1. Taxonomy (NCBI): domain Eukaryota; kingdom Metazoa; phylum Arthropoda; class Insecta; order Hemiptera; family Coccidae; genus Ericerus; species Ericerus pela. Next base: position 77,262 of record WOFM01000430.1, read on the forward strand.
TTCAAATCTCTGTTCGTTCAAAAACTGAATTTGCGGAGATGACAATGAATACTTACACGAAGATAAATTTTGTTTCAACAAGTATTATTTGGCCTAAAGAATATATTATATTATTAATTTTGTTTGAACGTGTGATTTTTCTTTTTCTCGAACATTATATTTTTCATGTACTATATTACAAAAGGCGAGATTATTGTATTCAGTGATTCTTGACTTGACATATAATTAATTTTGAGTTTTTATATTTCTTCCCCTTTTAAAATAAATGATTTTTCCATATGATTATTGTGAATTTAATGAATTTTATTGTGAGAGGTTCGATGTTGTTAATATTTTATCGACTAGATTTCTAAATTTTTGTTTTTCGAGACTTTTTGTTAGCATATCTGCTAATTGCGAATTTGTACCCACAGTTTTGAATTCAATTTCTTTATCTTCTACCGATTGTGTAATGGCATAACATTTTATCATTAAGGCCCTTGCTCGTTTTTGAGCTCCTCCCGACATTATTCTGAGGGCTGAAATATTATCTTCGAAAATTCTTACTGGGTCATTTTCTTGGAATATTTCTTTTTGTAGAAGGAATGTGACTTGTATATCGTCAAAGCATCAAATACCGCAATAATTTCAGCAGCAGTTGAGCTTGTAGCTACGATTGTCTGTCTTCTTACATTCCAATTAATTAGATCCCCATTTAAATATATTAAAAATCCTGATATCGATTTTCCTAAATTTAAATTTGATATTTTTATTTCATGATCTTTTACTTCTGGGGCATAAGATGCATCAACGAAAGAGTGTATGCCTTTACTATCCGATGTGAATTTAATTGAGAATTCTTTTGTGGTGTTTATATATTTAAATATTCTTCTCACATGATTTTTTAATTTAGAATTTGATTTTGTTTGGAACCTTGAGATAAAGTTCACTGCAAACTAAATATCTGGTCTTGTTATTCTAGCCAGATATAATAGGGCTCCAATCATTGAGCGATATTCTGTATCATCTGTATAATTTTCATCTTCTTCAATTTTTAAGGATGTTTCTATGGGTGTATTTATGAAATTTGATTCATTTTGATTATATTTTTTTTAAATTTTTTCTATATATCGTGATTGTATTAGAGTTATGGTATTTTCTTTTCTATCTCTAATAATCTCAAATCCTAAATAAAATCTTGGATTATCAATAATTTTCATGGTAAAACTTTTTTTAAAAGAATCGTTTACATTTTTAATCCATTCGGGGGTATTTTACGCTATTAATATGTCGTCAACGTATGTGATCATAAAAATTATTTTTTCATTTGATTTTTTGAAATATAAACATTTGTCCTTTTTGGGTCTTTCAAAGTTCATTTTCAAAATGTATTCATTTATTAAGTTGTACCATGATTTAGACGATGTTTTTAGGCCATAAATAGATTTTTTTAGTCTTAATAATTTATTGCTTTCCATTAAGAGACCTCCTGGGGGTTTTAAATATATGGGGACAATTGCAGGAGAATTTAGATACGCCGTTTTTACATCATATTGAACCATTTCTAGGTCATATTTATTGACTATCGATAGGAACCATCTTACTAACCAAATTGGGATTACAGGGGCGAATACCTGTCCCAACTCATATTCAGTTCTATCCTTGAAACCCCTCGCAACTAATCTTGCTTTCGGTTGATGGTATCCTTCATCATTCGGTTTTGTCACAAATACCCATCTTGTGTCTATTGTTTTTAAGGATTTATCGTAGTCTACTTCTTCCCATACGTCCATTTCCCCCAATGAAATAAATTCACCTTCAATAGCTTTCATCCATTCTTTTCTAAATGGATTATTTTTAACATCCTTATAGCATGTTGGTACACAATCTTCGATCCATCTATTATCTATAGTTTTTGTAATATTAAAAGTATTTATATTGACTAGGTTTTTTACAAAATTTGCTGGTTTAAGTACCAGTTCTTGTTCACAATTTTTTAAATTTGATATATTTTTGTTTTCGTCAAATTTGGCATCACAAGATATATTGAATTTATTTGAAAAAGGGTCTCTAATGCAATATCCCGTAGTGGTATATCCCATGAGTATACCTTTTTCTCCCCTTGGTGCAAATTTTGGGTCAATTTTTTGTTCATTTCTATTTTTTGATTTAGTTGCATTTTGTTGTCGAACTTCTAATGGAATATGCCTATAAACTAATGATCGAAAAATTTTTAAATTATCTAAATTGGGTTTTTTATCAATAAAAATTTCATATGGAGTTTTGTACTCTGAATTTACTCTTGTTGGTGATCTGTTTATCAAATATGCGGCTGTAGCTATTGCATGTGCCCAATATTTAATATCCAGATAACCATCAATTAGTAAACTTCTTACTCTTTTCATTAAAGTTTGATTTTGTCATTCAGCAATTCCATTTAGTTCTGGTGAGTAAGGAACTACATTTTCTATTTGTACTCCATTTTCTTCACAAAATTTTACTAATTTTTGATCTGTATATTCCTTTGCATTGTCGCACCTTATTTGACTTATTGGTGTTTCAGGGAATTTGTTTTTCATTGAGAGAAAAATATTTTTAAATTCAGTAAATACTTGACTTTTATTCGATATTGGTATTACGAAGGTGTATTTGCTATAATTATCAATGAATGTTAATATGTATTTTTGGTTAGCTATTGTGGGTGTGAATGGTCCCATAATATCGGAAGATATAATTTCCAGTCTCCTATGAGGTTTATTTCTAACATTATTATGACCTAGACGTTGACTATTTGCTATTTTGCAAATTTCACAATTTATGAAATCATCATCTTTAAAAATAATTGTTTTTGGAATTCCTATTGTGACTTTATGTAAGTATCTCATATATTTTCCATTTAAGTGACCTAAACGTCTATGCCAAATCATTTTTTTATGATTATTTGTATTATTTTGGATTATTTCTAACGAATTATCTGAAATATTATTATTATTATTTTTTTATTATTATTACTATTATCCTCATTATTATTATTTTCAGTTGTAATACTATTATTTTCATTATTTTCTTCTAAATTATTATTATTTTTAGGTTCTTCTTCCTCTTCTTCTATTTCTAATTCGACAGAAAAGGAATCCCATTCATCGTCATCTTGATTTTGAGTGACGGGCATACATTTTTTTGGTATATTTATGTAATCATAATTTACTTGAAAGACACCATAGATTTTATAAGATGTAAATAAAATGTCTCCTGTTTCTATGAAGTACGTTTGTATTTTTTCTTTTCCCTGTTCCATATGTAGAATTCCAGATTCTGTCACTTTAATCCCAGACATAATATCTAATGACAGATCCGGCACATAATGTACTTCCAATAATTCAATTGCTGTTTGGATTTTATTTTCATTTTCTAATATTCTCATATTTCCCATATGTGTGGCATATAAATACGTATCTTTAAGTGCACACTGTAATTTTACTGGAATTTTAAATTTGGTTACATTAATTAACTTTTCCATATTTGATGTGAGATGGACTTCCGCCCCCCCATCAAGTAACATTTTTTTTTTAAGTGTATATAATTTACATTTTTTGTATTGTCTTTAATTAATTTTTTTAAGAGCCAATCTTCATTATTGTTGTATTTTTTGACCATGTATGACAATTTAATTGGTCTCTCCTCCTCTTTTTTATCTTTATTTTTTTGTTTTTCCTTATTCTGTTCCTTATTTTCTGGCTTATAATCAGGGCATTTATTTTTATAATGTCCCGTTTGGTTACATATAAAATATCTTTCTTCTTTATTATTTTTTCTAGATGATTGATCATTATTTCTATTATTATTTTGATTTTTATTATAATTATTTTGATTATTATGATTATTATTTTCATTTCTTGAGTTATTGTTTCTATAATTATTATTATTGTTATTTCCATTATTATTACCGTTTGTATTATTATTTCGTCTATAATTATTATTTCTATTCCATCTATTGTCTTTATTATTATTATAATTCATATTATTAGTTTTAAATTTATTTCCATTATTATCAAATTTTTTGTTAGACGATTGATATTGTAATTTAATTTGTTTATCTCTCATTTTTTAATCACCGTCTTCTTTTAATATTTGTTTAAATACTTCTAGATTTTTTCTATTTTCAGGGAGGTTATCAAATTGCATTTTTGCTATGGTCTGTTCATATCCTAATGCTAATTGAAGGTTTTCCAATTCCTCTTCTTCAGATACTTCCTTCCCTGCATCACAAACTTCTTGTACTAGTATGTCCCATTTATTTAAGAAACCTCTTATATTTCCACCTGGTGTAAATCTAAAAGCAGTCCATTTTGATTTTGCCATATTTGCGACTATTTTTGTTTTAGAACCGTAAGTTATATCTAATTTTTCAAAAATTTGATCCACTGTTTTACATTCCCTAATTTGTTTCGATACATTATATGTCATCCGTTCCATAATGAACGCTTTTGCACATTCTTGTTTTTTAAAATATGCTTTAGCAGAATTCGAAGATGGTCTGTATTGTAAATTATCCATATTTTCGATATATATTTTTAGTTCAGGGTGTGGGCCAAAAACATCCCAATATCCTGAACCCCTTATTAAAGCTATTATCATCCGTTTCCAGTCCAAGTAATATTGGCCATCAAATATTTTCCCACTTGGACCTTGTATCGGACGTATAGTTTCATCAGCTGGCATGACATAATGTACTTGAGGGTGTGTACTCCCAGAGCCTGATCCTCCTTGAGGGGATGGGGTAGTGGTTCTTTCGCTTGCCATATTCATGCTTTCTGGAGTACTTGGTAATGTACTTAGTTCCAACAACTCAATTTTGAAAAAAAAAAATTTATTTTCAAAAAAAATTAATTGCAAAAAATATTTATTTTATTTTTTAAAAGAGAAAAAAAATATTTTATTTTTATTTAAATTATTAATTTTTCGTAATATTATTCGTATGTATGTTTGCGTTTTAAAATATGAAAAAGAAAAAGAAAAGAAAAAAAATATTCCAATTGAGAATGTATTTCAAAAATAAACTTGAATAAATCTTGTTTAAATTTGAATCCTTGTGATTGTTTATGACAAAAGATCTATTGAAAATTGTCCTTGAATACTATCTGTAATATTTTATTGTAATAAGTTTTCAAGTTTATGCATTAGTATTTTAAACAAAGGAATTTTGTGACATGAAAATTTCAGAATTAAACTTGCCCAATATGACAAAGGATTTTTTCTTTTGTGACAATAAATTGTTGAAACATGAAATTTGTTCAAATATGAAAGTATTTTACTTGTTAATATTATATTATATTTTTTAATTTTCGTAATTTTACGTATTTTTAAAGAGGATTTTCTCTCTCAAAATTTTCAAGAAAAATTAAGAAAAATTCTATCGAGTCCAAAGCTTGAATACTGAAAATATTTTTTGAAATTTCTATGAATTTTGCGACTTTGATACCTCTTTTATAATGAATTATTCCACTAACATTTACTGAGAAAGTTTCCAAGATTATTTCTCCCAAAAATGTTTTCCAAAATGGGAATTCAATTAAATTTATTCTTACTTCTGTTATTTTTTCGTTTTCAAAAATATTTTTATAATCTTTTTCTTTGATTTTTATTGTTCCTTCACAGTTTGATGTGCAGTTAGCAATTTGTTTTCCAAAACCTTATCATTCATAACCTGCTTTATTCGAACTTATTTTTAAGCTTAATCGTCCTGTGAAATTTCACTTGATTTTTACCGAACTAAAGGGGGTTCTTGAAATTAAGCGTTTTGGAAATTAAAGGAAAGAAGGAAAAAAAATTTCAGTGAAAAAAAAAATTTTTTATATAACTAAATTTGCTTAATATCCCACAAAATCACTGAATATATAAATGAAATATATAACTTGAAAGTATCGAAAATTACATTACCCGTAACCTGCGGAATTCCGTTGAATATCTCCCAGTTGAGTTTGTGAGTAATCGGCATTTTCCCGTGGGTCAGCACTTGGATCAATTTCAGGTCGTCCTCAGAAAATTTCAATCTGGGCAGCATACAAAACAGTTGAATCAGCAGCACTCAATCGACGAAATTTTGATGATGATGATGTTCGAAAATCACGATGATTGCGTTCGATGTAACAGCGGTCTCTGATTTTTGAACTTTATTATGTTTCACCTTGCTGTAACAGACGATCCAGGTCCAAAGTAATCTGCAATCCCACGACAAAAAAACTTTGGTTTCACCTTACCGCAAAAAGACGATCCAGTATTTTTCGGAAGATGATCAAAATGGCGTTAAATTAATTTGGCGCCAATATGATTTAAATAAACTTCAAATAATTTTCGATGAACTTTTCGAAAAATTAAACGACAAAAAAAATTTACTTGAGTTAACAACTCTTGAATTAAAATATATTTTGTAAAGAAAACAACTTTTAACGAAAATAAAAGCTTATAGTTCCTTGAACTTTTGAATACTATAGCAAAAAAAATTAAATTGAAAGATTAAGTATCACTTTGTACTAACTATTCAGGAATTGCAGCTCTGCCTACCATGAAGTGAGGTTGAAATCCAAGGAAAGGAACAAGTTAGTTAGAGATACTTTAATGCAATGATCGAAGATACAAATTATAAGTTTGAGGAAGATGAACGATCTCCCTCCATTACAAGATTATAGTTTGAGTGGGAAACGAGTTTCAGCGTTCTTGGGTGAACGGATGAAAAAAGTCGTGTTTGTTTGCACAACCTGAAAGTGTTAGTTTATGTTGTCGAAAATAGTAGTGCTAACGGTTAGTGAGCAAGTGTAGGTGGAGTGTAGAACAACAAATGTCATTAAACTCACACAAACCAGGGAATTTGTGTGCATTTATAAGAGCCTTATCAATGTTTTCAAATGCACACAAATCAAATAGAATTCTTCGTTGAATTCTATTCGATTTGTTTGCATTTATTGGCATTAATTCGTCGACAAATCAAAGGGAATTCGTGTGTATTCAATGACGGATTTATCGATCAATTCCCTTTGATTTATCGGCGAATTAATGTTTCTAAACCCAAATGAATTAAAACGAATTAATCTGGGTTTAGTGGCATTAATTCGTGTGCATTTAACGCCCTTAATTTGCAACGAATTAATGTCATTAAACTCACACGAATCAGGGAATTCGTGTGCTTTTATAAGAGCCTTATCAATGTTTTCAAATGCACACAAATCGAATAGTATTCTTCGTTGAATTCTATTCGATTTGTTTGCATTTATCGGCATTAATTCATCGACAAATCAAAGCGAATTCGTGTGTATTCAATGACGGATTTATCGATCAATTCCCTTTAATTTATCGGCGAATTAATGTTCCTAAACCCAAATGAATCAAAACGAATTTATATGGGTTTAATGGCATTAATTCGTGTGCATTTAAGGTCCTTAATTTGCACGAATTAATGTTATTAAACTCAACGAATCGAAGGGAATTTGTGTGCATTTAAGAGTTTTAATTCATCGATGAATCAATGATGCACACATATCTAATAGAATTCTTCCATCAATGTAAGTAAATAAATAATCATGCAAAAAAGAACTAGACGAACTTAAAAAGAGACATAATAATATAGGTACTTACCATTATAAAACCAAACATTGATTGGGCCATTTGTAATCAATCCCACAAATTTGAAGAACTAAATGTTGGATGCTATTAAGATAAAACTTCACATTTACAACTGTATGTCACCAAATTGGAGGGAAAGCAAAAACAAACCATTGAGTCATGTGACATCTACACAGGTAATTATTGGGACAATTTGTGACACTTTTTCTGCCACATTGTGTTAAAATTTTTGTCACAGTGTGATATTATTATGTCAAATATATTTGGCTCATTGCAACAGTTTTTCTGCCTCATTATGTTCAAAAATTTGTCAAAATGTGGCATTTTATATGTTGAATATATTTGCCCCATTGTGACGCTATTTTTGCTATATTCTGTTGAAAATATTTTTCATAATGTGGCATTATGTATATGAAGTGTACTTGTCTCATTGTAACAATTTTCTTACCACATTCTGTTAAAAATATATGTCACAATATGGCATTTTGTACATCCAATTGTTACAGCCCTAAAAATTAATCAATTTTGACACAATGTGAAAGATTTTGGCATAATTGACATTTTTTGGCAATAAAAATTGCCACACAGACCACTATTTTGCACAATGGGAAATATAAAGAAATGTTATGACATCGTAGAGTAGCACATATGAATGGGAAATATATGAGATTTTTACAAAAAATCACTCTAAAAATTCCAAAAAACTTTAATTTTAAGAACAATGATTTTACAAATTGTAAAATTTGTAAAATTGCAAACAGACAATATCTAGAACATAATTCTATTAGATACAAACCACAAAGACATTTGAAGATAATATCGTCAGATATTATGGGTCCTTTTACTTCAGCAGTGGCTAACCAAAAATATATATTAACTTTTATTGATCAGTTCACATACATTTGTAATTCCCATAAGTGCCAAAAATCAGGTTTATACTGAATTCAGAAACATTCTTAATTCAATGAAAAATAAATTTTTGGAAACCCCAATCAGTCAGATAAGATGTGACACTGCAAAAGAATATACAGATATAAAAATGATTAAATTCTGTGAAGAAAATGGCATCCAACTACAAAACATAGTACCTTATTCTCTGGAATTGAATAGAATAACTGAATACCAGAACCAAACTCAGATGAAGAGAGTACAAAATCTCTTAATTGATGGCCATTTAATCATAAAATACTGGACTCAGACATTGCAACTGCCGCATATTTATTAAATTGTTCTCTAACTGGAGTCAATACAGACTATAAAACACCATTCGATTTAATCTTTGGAAGAAAACCAAATTTTGAAAATTAAAAAATATTATTAGATTATTGGTTTATAGGCATATTCTAATTGTGGTCAGACAACAAGTAGCAACAAAAGTTGAAGATCAACAAATACAAGAAATAGATCTAAAATTGACTTCTAGGCAGAAAAATGAACCTTAATGGGATACAAAACTACGGGATATTGCATTTGTGATCCTTTTTCAAAAAAATCTTATATAATATGCAACGCAAAATTTGATAAGAAACCAAACATTTTGGCACTTAAGGATTGTGAACTGGAATTAGTTCTAGAGCTTGCCAAATTTTTTAAAAATTTTAATTTAATAAGTATCAATGCCTTTAATATTACTAAACCCATATACAATCAATTGATATAAGACTGCATACCTAAATTTGATAAAGAGGTAAAAAGAAATCCATTCAGAAAAGAATGGTTGGAGGCTATCACCGAGCAATTTGTTACTCATTCATTTTATCACGCACCATATTGTCAATTTCCTATGGTGCGTGATGACATGAATAATCCTGTATATATAGTCAAAGGTTCATACTTTCAGTATCTTATCATCACCAACTCGGTCAGAGCCATTTTTTCTTTCATTTATATTTTCCTGTAAAAATTCTATCAATTTTTCAATTTTTCCAAAATATTTTGTAAAATTAAAGGGACCTTACTGTACCCCGGGAAGGCTTCCACGACACATACCCTCTTGAGCATTTCTTTTATTTATTTTCATGGGATAAGTAATCCCCTCCCTTGAAAAAATTATGGATGTGCCATTGGTACGGTTCCGCAGGAACGGGAATGCTATTATCGTCTTGAATTGTGGTGCCTTTTTTCGTTTTAGGTGCGTCCTCTTATTATATTTATTACTCTGTGAGTAATTCATAGAGAAAGGCCACACATAGTAAATAATAAATATCGTATATAATGCAATTCTTAAGCGTCGTCCATTTGCATAAATTACTGAAGCACCCAAAATGAGTTACCTACAGAATAATAAAACAGGAAAAATCAACATATCAAAAGTTTAATTCAATAATATTCAATCATACACATTTATAAAAAGAGAAAAAAATTAAAAAATAAAAATAAAACAACTGAATGTAAGGGAGTGCAGACACGATATAGGTGCGAAAGTTCTCTGTGATCAATATTCGGCCTGTGCAATACACGGTACAAAGAAGCAGACTATTTTGACGGGGTTTTAGAGACACTAGAAACATCTGAATAGCAACATTATCTAATAGATTCAAAGAAAAGAGACCATGTTTATTTAAAAATTGAAAGTTTCAAGTTTTTCAAATCAACTGGTAGATAATTCTTAGTGGGCCTGTACGTGCAGCACATTTTCTGGTCTCTGCAACATAAAACACAAAGAGCCATACTGTGAATATTGGATTTATGTAGCCCACTTATTTTGTAAAAAGAATGCGCTGTCTAGACATCAGACGTATATCTATGAAAGAATTGTTTCTCATTTTGTGTTTTCCTCAGTAAAAACAAATGTAGCGACACTCGTAGAGCAATGGACCTTTCAAATATGGCACTTTCATAAGGCAATCCAAATTACATCATATTTTCTATCTCGCTGGAGTAATTTTTTATCAGTATCGTTCATTTTTCCCTTGATAATGTATTAAAAATGTATATATTATGAGACTGATTCATTAATTAGCCATTTTTATTAAAACAGTATTAAAACATCATTTAATCATACGTGTATTAATTATTTCAATGGGCATCTTTACTCATACTGAGATAAGATAAACAAAGGGTAAACAGCCTGTGACGTTATTATGGATTGCTTTACACTAATTATTATGAGAGAAAATTATGAAAATTTTAACGAATTTACAATACTGAGGGAACAGAAGAATCACGCAGAAAAAACAAATATAAAAAGTACTTACAATTACATTATAATCAAGATTATCGTTTCTATTGCATAATTTTGAATTAAACTGAATGTTCTTCAGATATTTTCCTCATTTTGAGATATATAGGCAACGAAGTACGCCTGTTGTAAGGCATGGCAAAGTGAACTAATTTTAAATAAAGTTATGAAAATATTTTTTAAATAAACGTTAATTACAGGTACTTGGTATCAAATTTATACTTGTAATAAGTACTTCCAAAAACAGTGAAAATGTTGATTAAAAAAAAACAACAACAACAACAACAACAACAAAACCCAAAGAAAAAACCGAGAACACTGAACAGGTACACCGCACTCCCCTACATAAAATGTAAGACTAAAAATTAAATACGTTAGATGGCAAAATCTTCGTTCGATTCATTTGATGGTAGAGATTACTCAGAAATTTGATGTTTTTGAACACATCCGCGGGATACAAATGGTAGCTCCGGAAATATCTCGGAAGTATGATTGACTAGGATTCAGAAAATAACAATTTAATTAAAATTCGTCGTGTCTGGCTAATGCCTCTCCAAAGTCAGTCGCTTGTGACCCCACAAATAAATCGTATTTGTTGAGAATTTCCTCTTTCGTCAGTCTCTGATCCGCATCAGAATCGGATTCGTAAATCAAATGACGAGCTTCGGCGTCTGCGTGATCGAAGCCGTCGGGCAGGATCCACTGTTTTACCTAAGAAAATGCTTACATTAATTACAACTGTACAATGGTGTAAATGTAATAATTTATGTATTTTCAAAATTACAGGGCCCTGAAACAAAGTAAAGAAGGTAAGTACCTAAAATACCCAAACAAAATTGGGTAGAGACAATTCAAATAGCAAAGCTTTAAACAATGAAAACTGAATCATTCAAAAATAGTCGAGGTTGAGTTCAAATTCGTTATTTTTGAGGTAATAATTAAACGAGGGGCCTTAAAGCAAAAGTATGCTATGTCCAACTTTTATTGTCTTTAAGGTGTGAGACCAGCTCCGAGTAGGTAGTGTAACAATATTTTTAGTACATGTATCCTTTGTGATTATGCATTCTGTATTCACATCATATGTTTAATTTTCTGACTTTCTTTATTCTTTCCCCCTATACATGTTTTTCACTCTACAATCCAGCTCCAATAGTTCACACATATTTGCAAATATTTAAGAGCTCAGAGTTAGGACTTTTTTAATTCTATTTCTGATTCGTACATTCCTCCTGCGTCTGTCTGTGAAAACTGCTTGTCTCTATCTATTTTCCTTCTTGAGATATCTATTGTTAGTTTTGTGAAACTACTTTTATCGAAAATATGAAATTTTGACATTTTTGCCAGCTTGTGATGGAAACTTGATGCTACAATAACAATATTACAAAGGTTAACAATTAAAGATTTCCGCATTCGGTTTTAATGAGGAAGACCAAATACATTGATACCATTTTATAAGCCACAGAAAAATGTACCTAAATTTTCATTGAAATAGTCATGAGGATGTTCTCTTTTGTCTCAGCTAACATTTAACTTATTTATCATACACCTACGTAACTAAAAAGTTCATTGAAGTGTGGAAAATCAAAGAAAAACTCACGTAAAATGAAAAGGGTCCCAAATTCTGTAGATCATATTATGAAAATATTTTGAAAATGGCAACATTGATGATTAAAGCGCTATTAAAATGTAACAAACCACAATAAAACCGATGTTTCAACATAGGATGAGAATTTAAGCTGCTAGGCGATGACACGTGATACATGTGGGTTTGTGTGGCTGTGCGCTTATGTTAGTGATATCAAAAAATTCTGCTTTTATCAAAAGATAAAGCTACTTGCCCATCGAAATATATAACATAATAGAAGGAGCACTAAGTTGAAAAAATGCAGGGACACGTTAGAAAGAGAGAGAATGATAAAAAGGTACTGCTATCTCTCTTTCTCTCATTGTATGTATCTATTATAAACATATGATAAATCAGAGGAATATTCTGTGATAATGAGCTTTAATGCTCATTAAAGCTTTTTAAAGGTGTGTTTCTTAATTCAAAATGAATTAAAAGCAAGTTGTACATTGGTAATGAATAATTTTTGTACTGTAAAAGTTGTTAAATATTTGCCTCTCTTATAATTTTCGATGTTTCTCAAATGTTTCAGTTATACAATGCCACATTATTGCTCTGATTTTAATTGCACATCTAGTGATTTGAATCCTGATATTTCATTTTATGGGTAAATTATTCAGGGTTCATTATACAGTTATTTTAATTGTGTCTTTTTTTTACTGCATTTTGAGCAATAATCCTTCAAACATGATAATTCACTTAACATAAACTTACAGATTTCCATCAAAAGAGAAGGATAAAGATTGTTTCAGCAAATGGGTTCCTGCAGTTAAACGTAAAGATTTTAAACCAACACAACATTCCAAGTTTACATTTTACAGATGAGGATTACAATCCTACAGTGATTTGTGGAAAACCCAAACTGAAGAAATCTGCCATCCCTTCAATATTCAATTTTATCCATTTCTACTGCTTAAAGATGACAAATCTCTTTATTTTAAACCAATTACAGGTACCAGAATTTAATTTAAAACATTTGAAATAAAAAATCTACACTCTTAACAAACTTTTATGAACATTAAAGCTCATTATCACAGTGTATTCCCCTGATTTATCATCTATTTATCATACACATAATGAGAGAAAGAGAGATAGCAGTATCTTTTTATCATTCTTTCTCTTTCTAACGCATTCCTGCCAGCCACTTTACATTTGGCTTATGGGAAGTACTCTTTCCATTATGTTATATATTTCGATGTACTTGCCAAGTGGCTTAAGTTCATTGAAGTATAGGGATAATGGAATGAGCACTACCATAAAGCCAAATGTAAACAGAGTGACAGGAACCTGTTAAAGAGACAAAGAGCTATGAAGAAGGTAGTGCTGTCTTTCTTTCATTCATTGCTGCAAATATAACCAAATGTAAACACCGTGATTTATTACCTAGTAATTTTTGTAATGTTACAGATTATTCTGGATTTTTTCATAATTATGTATGTCAAACTTATTAAAATCATATACAAGGAAGTTTCAAAAACCACATGAATTATTTTTTTTTGCTGCATTTAATCTGATTCTGATAAATTGGCAATGAGTGAAAGTGAGATAGCAATACATCGATACTATTTCTCTTTCTAACACATTCCTGCAACTGTTGTGACATAGTGCTTGTTCCATTACATCCATACTTTGATGCTTAATTTTCTTACCCTCTTATGTTTGAACCACCGATCATATGCATTAATACTACAGGTACAATATGCTATGTTTTACATGAAATTCAGTGAGGCCAACTACCCTCACTCCATTAAACCTATATGCGCCATTTAAAATACACAAGAAATATGTTATTTTACCTAAATCTTTTGCCATAATTCTCTTATTTAATGATATAGTCACTTTTACCTTAACAATTCCTGATTTAAAACTGATTGGCACTGTAGCCCCTGCCCACAGAACAATACTGTCCACAATATAGGGTATCAGAGAGGACCCACTCGCCTTAAATATGTGGAAATATACTTCCCGCATTACTTAGTATCTTCAGGTAAATGATACTCATTCTCTTTCTCCTTTTTCTCCATCATTTTCTGTTTTTTCCTTCTCATAAAAAAGTCCCTCTTTTTTCTGGTTGCCTCTCTTTTCTGCCTTTCCTCATTAAGTTTTATCAACTCACGAGCAACAAATCTGAATATGTAATTAGAAAAACTAATAATACAATAGAAATAAGTTGCGATAAAATAGTTAGAATTCGAAGCCAGTAACACTTAGGTAGCAGTTAATTTCTTCAGTTACTTCTTAAAACTGTTACACATGCCATAGACGGCATTTCTGTGAATGAAAACCTTATGATAAGATGAGAAACTGATAGGTGGCCTAATGTTCCATTCCATTACAGGGAAGAGCTTAAATTTAATGTTGGTGCACCTGAGAGTTTGTAATTCTTCGGGTTATAACTGAAACCACCCCTCTGTTCACGATTATAAACACGACCAAATAAAAATGTTGTTCAAAAAAAGATAACACAGACTTCTGTGCTGGAAGTACAGGGATGCTTTTAGAAAGAATGACCGGGTAACAACCAAAACACTCCAACCATTCAGAATGGAGTGACTGTTTTATGGGCATAATCACCCAAGTCATTCAGAATGAGTTGGTTATTTTACTTACACGGGTAAGGTACGTTTTATCCCAGTAAATAGTAGGTGAAAAATCACCCCACCGATTTTGATTGGTTAATGCAGTATTATTTTGATAACAACGTGAAATATTTGATAACAATATGTTGTGTTTCAATTATTTACCACGACATTGAAAGAAATCGTTTGTTTTGAACTGAGTAAACTTGGGGTAATATTTCAACTTCTTCCAGACACCTATAGTTGTTTTGGTTATTGATTCTGAACGCACCCCTGCTCTAGTTTTCTCAGACTAAGGGTGAATATGGCAGGTACTCACTTCATCATTATCCATGAAACCATCGCCGTTTTTGTCTCGAAACCTTGAGAATTGTTCTTTTTCATTTTGTACCCACTCTGGCAATTCTTCGTTAGGTTCTAATGTATTATGGTACATATCACCTGCAGAGACAAATGGATAGTCAATTGGTTAGAAGTAGACAAACGATACCAAATGAGAGAAGTACTTGGGCATAAAACGTATAATATAATATCGTAACCTCAAATCTTACCTATGTATTCTTCTAAAGAAATTTTTCCATCTTTATTCTTATCAATGTCTTCGATCGTTTCCAAAATGACAATATCCTTCATGTGATTACTCTCTTCGGGATGTAAAAATGCGGCGAACTCGTCTCGTGTTAAGGCACCATCACCGTCAATATCTGCCACATTCCATCGTCTTTTATCTCTATCTAACATGGTTTTATATGAGTAACCACCGACTTCTTCTTCTTTATCAAGTTCACTAGCTTCTAGATCTGCGAGATGCGAATTTTTAATTTCAGATATGTTGGAAAAGTAGCAAGTTCATTAAAATAATGAAGATTTGGTCGAAATTTAAACTTCAAGAAGAAAGATATTCTTACAAAACGACAAAAGTTTGGCAGCTACGAATTTAATTATTATTAAACTACCTACATCATCGTTGAAAGTTCACCAATTTATTTTGGCTGGTGCAATATAGGCAAAGGATAGCCAACCTCCCGTTTTTTTTAGCCTATAATCAAGATATTTTCTATGAAGAATTTAGAAACATTTCTTTTCAATAATTGTCAAAAAAATGTAATACTCCTCTGTAAAGAATTTTCTCTCTTTGATTTTCATGTTTGTACCATACGGATGGAACATATCTGTAATTTAAATTCAAGCTATGAATGTCACCTGGCATGAAAAATTTGATCTTGAAGCTAGATCAACGGAACTTTTCCACGCTTCTCCGTAAATACGAGGCAAAAATTTCCCATTCTTCGGTTACAAGTATTTAGTGAGTGCAAAAAAAAAAAATTTCTTTAGGTAGATACTACGTAGTTAACCAAGCTTTTCAATATCTATAAAGTGAGCAGGCGAAGTCAGTACGAATTTATTTTACAAATTATTATTTGCGGGTTGCATTGGTAAAATGAGAAAGATGAAAATGAATGAACTACTCGGAAGAACTTCAAATTTTACAACTTTTACAGTCGAAACACAGGATTTGTGCGAGTACAAAGTATGTTTAGCTACATACATATTGGAGAGGGATTCAAAAATAAAAAAACATGTTGAAAACTTTCATTAATTTCTCGCATAAAATCGGTTCCAAATAGCCTAATTTCCTCTAAAATTAGACAAATAATTTTTAATGTGTAAACATTCTTGCTCTCTAGTCCACTTCCTTCCGGGTGTAAAAAAATATTAGATATGAAAAAGTTGAGATTGCATAAAAAACTGCATGGCGCACTGTCCAGTTTCAAATTCTGTTTGTCACATAACACACACACACACTCACAAGCAGACATCCGTAGCAAGCTGGCGGCGTGATACATGCACGGACACATACACTAGATACATATTTATCGTGTTTCAGCTGAATGTTTACACATTAAATATGTGAGAAGGACCCTCGCAAAACTTTTTTGTTTTTTTTTCTTCAACATTATAACCCACATTTATTTTATTTGCAAGTATTTAAGGTCTACATTTGTAAATGTCCTAAATTAAGACAGGCTTATATTGTTACATTAGGGCCAGCTCGGAAAATTTATCATAAATTTTACAAAAATTCATGCGATTCTCAAAAGCCAAATTACTTTTGTAAATTTTAAATAAAATCTTCAATTAAAAAAAAAACTACAATAACAAGAATATATTTTTGATTCTCTTGATTTTTTATCCGAACAAATCAAAATTTTCAAAATGTACCTTTCATACGAAACCACGAGTTTAATTTGATTTTATTCAAGACAAGCACACTAACAAAAACAAATCATTATTTCCACGGAAAAAAAGACCATTTGTAAAAATAGGGATGTGCACCACATTAAATGTGTCAGTCCACTTGCTTATAGACACTTAAGCGTGCTTCTTTTCAGAGGCTGTTTCATAATTTTTTTCACCATAATGGTAACATTTTCTTCTAGGTACGATTTGAGCAAGGAAATCGGAAAATATGATGTGATCTTTACACATTTTCTCACCTTGGTATACTTGATTTTACATTAACACTCGAAACAAATGTATCTAATAAAACAGGGAAGTGGTAGTGAGGAGGATTTTAACTATGAAAAATACCCACCCTTCCCCTACGAAAACAATTATTGAATTTTAGGGATTTAATTCTTACATTTTGACTTTTTGTGGCACGGAATAAAAAGTAAATATTGTTTTTGCTATAGGTACTTCTCCAATAAAAAAATATAGTTATTTTCATTTCAGATTACTCTGCCTCCCATGGATTTTTGTATACTTTCCCTCTACACCCTCTTCTAAAAATATCAAATAATGTGACTAGAAAATATATCACTTCCCGATTTCAACAAAGCTAATGCTGACATATATTCGGACTTTAATTCGAAATTGCAGTCTACGAACATTTTCTTTTCGCCAATACTCAACTGGGACATGACGAACAGGAAGTAACACATTAGATAATTTTTATTTACGCTACCGTATATCATTTGATCGAAAATGAATACTAACTTGAATTTCATTACGATAATATTACCATAAACGAACCGTACAGATTCTTCACCATACAGTAAATCGTTCCACAACTGTAAACTAAAGTAACAAACTGTACATCTAATATTAGAAACCGTACCGACTTCGCTCAAGCTAACCTAAAAATTCGACAGCGAAGGTAAACAAACTAAAAATAAATTTTAACAAAATTTGTCTTTGAATATACCGTTTGAAAATCCATAAACAGTTTTCCGATACTCGTCCCATGAGATCTTATCTTTTCCTTCGACGTTATGTGTTTGCCATTGCTTATGTACATCGGTGGTAAGGTATTTTTTCTGCGTGTACCGAATCCAATCTTTCAGCTCTTCAAAGGTTATTTGGCCATCGTTATCTCTATCGATTTTATCGATTATAATGCTGCACATTAATTAAGAGATTTTGCTTAGTCACTTGCATTTAATAACGCGATGAAATATTATTTCAAATAATTTTGTAATATTATAAGGTGCCACTGATGTCTACAGGAAGCATTTCATCCCACATGAAATTTATTAAAACTTATGTGGGTATTGTAGGTTCCTCTTGCACACTGTCACCGATAGGCACAGACGGATGATTTAGTTAGCTATTTAACATCAGTATGAAACTGGTAACTCAGATTTTATTCCCTCTAGTTCTCCCATTGGTGACATTATCTGCGAAACGATTACGCAAATTTTATCGCGAATCAGCAGATCTACACCATTCATCCAAGGCCAGTTTTAAGAGGGGATTTGAGATATAATCTCCTCAATGCTAAAACCAAAAGTCAATTTAAAACACAATCATTCGGTTTTTCAAACTTTACGTGTATGAAATATACAAAAAAATGTTAACCCCTCCCAGAAAAATTCACGAATATTATACAATATAATTCGATACCCTCCAAGAAAAAATCCTGAAAACTGGCCGGCATTCATCATACATTTCAAAAACAAATCTTGCATCTTTCCGCATCTGAGAATGATCAACAGCGCGTTCTATTGGGCCACAAATAAAGCGGTGGCAAGCATTGAAGATCGGAACTGTGAGAAACTTAGTTCGTTTCAAGTTTACCACATAGAATCACTTGCCAACATTACACTCCACAGCCATACCAACCTCACCTCCTTGCACACACAGTTTCATTGTACCATTCCTATCAGAGGTTAGATTTAGGGGATGAAGAATAAAAGCTAACTCATGCAATAGAGTTTAAAATAGTAATTTGTGACATAAATGCACAAAGTAAATGCATCAGTCTAATTTTCTATGTAATACCTACCCATCCCAAAGAGTGATATGAAAAAAGAAAAAGGGGGAGTTCAGGAGTTAAGATCAAAAGGTGTGCTTACTCACACGAGGCAACTCTTGTTTACATGTTAAATGACGTCACACATTTAGCCCATAAAGATGAAAGCATTGCCTCTTCAGGACATCTACGAATTTTGGTCGTAATTCTCTTCAGTGATAAAACGGAACCATTTTAGACAAACCAAATTAAATAAGAATCTCCAAGGAATAAAATGAGACCAAGAACAACAATTTTAAGCCCTTAGAAGCCGAGAAAACTTAATAAGATGACATTTTTTATTAAATTGTAAATTTGATGCGAAAGGTAACTAATGGTAAGGCTTAAAAACAATGATTTCTTAAAAACAAATGTGTAAATAAGTAGGTATCATGGACAATTTCTTCTTCTTCTTCCTCAAATTCTCGGTTTCTAATGACTCAAACTTCTTGTTCTTGGTCGCATTTTATTTCTTGGAGTTTCCTCTTTATTTTGATGTACCTGACAAGAATTTAGCTTAGCTTTGAAAAGAATTGCAACCAAAAATTCGAAGACTGCCCTATTGTGAATTGCGATGGTAACTTTAGACTGAAAATGACTGATTAACTAAAAAGATTGTAAGTTCCTATCCACTATAATGACTTCAAAGTAACAACATTTTCATTTATTACAAATTATTAAGACTAGTTTAACACTCTAGACTCGAAGATTGAATCCCTTAATGTTTGATGGTTACAATAAAAATTATTCTCCACTAAAATCAGATTAATTAAATTAATGACAAATTCGATAGCAGATCATTACATAATATGACATGAAATTGTGCCTCAAATTGGTGTTTTTGAGCGGTATTATTAAAAGTCAGTAGGGCTAAGTACACTGATAACATTAAATTAAATCATTTTCCAAAACTCGAATCTTTTGTTCTTTGGCATATTTTATTTCTTAAAGCTTCCTCTATAATTTCATTTATGTCGAAAAAGTAGCTATCTCTTGTTCTAAGACAACAATTAAGATCAAAAATTCCTATATTTCCATACTTTTCATAAATATTTAGCCACCAACTGAGATTACGATGAGAACTATGATGTAAATGACATTGCCTCATACATAAAAGCCACAAGCACCTACTTCAGTGTTGTCCAATAAAGGAAAAAAATATAGGAAAAGTTAATTTCTGAATTCCCCCTTATAAGGTGCATTCAGACTTGGTCAACCATCAATCATAATCAAATAAGAATTTTATTGGATTCGTTGTCACGCCTGTACTTCTGAATGGCTTATAATTTCAATGTACGAACATTGCATTTAAAGCTTTTATATGCTCAGTGCTCCTCATGTGAAAGGTATTGGGCCCAAGTTCACATCAGAGTAGGTTTTTATACAATTTTTTCTGAAATTATCTAGAAAAACTACACTACTTTGTACGAGCCACATAATTAGGGGTAGGATAGTCAATCATCTCATTGGTCAATTCTGACATCATCCTATACTATGCTCATCTCACACCACCACCATGTTCTTTTTCAATTCTCTCCGCTTCTAAGAGGTCAAATTTCTTGATCACTGGCTTGTTTTATTAGTTGAAGCCTCCTCTAAAATTTAATTTATGTCAAATAAGTAGCTATTAGTTCATTTAAGATAATTAAAATCAAAAATTTGAATATTCACTATACTTTTCATGTATTTTAGCCAACCACTGAGATAAAACTTTCAATTATGACGTTATGTGACACTGCCTTATAGAAGGGTTATAAAAATTCATAATATTTTTTTACCTATCATTATTCTGTGCTGTGTTTCATCAGCTTGAATATAAAATTCCCATGGAGTGATCCTTCTATAGGACAATGACTAACCTCACAGTTCTGGCATCACACAATTGCTCCTCAAATCATTGAAATGAGATGTTTTTCCCTCCCACAAAACTCATCCAGCCTTTCTCCTTCTAACTTCCACCTCTATTGCCATGAAATGGTGTTGTTATCTTTTTCAAAAATGTTTCAGCTACTGCAAAAACTTGAGCTTTGTTTTCAAACTTTCTTTCTCTAAAATTTTTCTTGAGCAGTAAAAAACTGAAAAAAGGTAAAAATTTGAAAGGACATAGGTGGAAGAGTCTTTTATGAAGGGGAAAACATCTCATTTTAAGGATTTGAGGAGCCAGATTGTCTGATGCCAGAACTGTGGGGTTGGTAATTGTCATAACATTTGGTAGGGTGAGGGCGGGGAATTTTATATTACAGCCAATGAAACACAGTACACAATAATGTTCGGTAGAAAATAAAAATCAGAATTTTTATAGCTGTCATATACATAAAAGCCACAAACACCTACGAGGTGTGTTCAAAAAGTACCCGGAATTTTCGTTTTTTCAAAAAAATATTTATTTATTTGTTTACATCAATGTGGTCCAATTCAAAGTAATCCCCCCCAGATAAAATACACTTATGCCAGCGTTTTTTCCAATCTTCGAAGCACTCTTAATATTTACTTTTTGGTATGTCCTTGAACACTCTCAGCGATTCGGCCTTTATTTCTTCAATCGACGAAAAACGTCGTCCTTTCATGGGTCTCTTCATCTTTGGGAACAGGAAAAAGTCACACGGAGTCATATCTGGTGAATATGGAGATTGGGGCATGACTACGGTATTGTTTTTGGCCAAAAAATTACGAACAAGCAACGACGAGTGAGCAGGTGCGTTATCGTGGTGCAAAAGCCATGAATTGTTTTTCCATAAATCGGGGCGTTTTTTTCGGATTGCTTCACGCAAACGTCGCATAACTTCAAGGTAATACTCCTTATTAACCGTACAACCTTGTGGTAAGAACTCTTGATGCACTATGCCATTATAATCGAAGAAAACCGTCAGCAAAACCTAGACATTTGATAGAACTTAACGTGCTTTTTTCGCTCTTGGTGACGTTGAATGCTTCCAGATGGACGATTGTGCTTTAGTTTCGACATCATAACCGTACACCCATGTTTCATCTCCAGTTATGACCCTTTCAAGCAAACTTGGATCATCGTTGACGTTGTTTAAAAGCTCCTAAGCGATGTTCATGCGATTGTTTTTTTGGTCAAAATTCAGCAGTTTTGGAATGAATTTTGCTGCCACTTGCTTCATGCCCTAAATATTTGAAAAAATGTTATGACATGAGCCAATTGATATGCCAACTTCATCAGCAATTTCTCTAATTGTGATTCGGCGATCATTCATAACCATTTTTTCCACTTTTTTCACATTTTCATCGACTATTGACATGCTGGGTCGACCGGAGCATTTGTCATATTCAACGTCTTTGCGGCCATCTTAGAAACGCTTATACCACTCGTAAACACTTGTTTTTTTCATAGCAGACTCACCATAGGCTTCTTGTAACATTTCACACACTTTGTTACACTTTATTTCATTTTTTACGCAAAATTTAATACAAATTCTTTGACTCTTCAATTCTTCCATTGTTTAAACAAATAAAAATTGCCGAGCTCATAAAAACACGTCAAACCTTAGTGACTACCACAGACAAAGTAAACAGTGAATATAGCTGAAAATTTTATCACACTTCAGGGGCATGTATACCAACACAATAAAAAAAAATTTTGACAATTGGACTCTCCAGACCCGCAAAATTTAAAAATTCCGGGTATTTTTTGAACACACCTCGTACTCCAGTGCTGTCTGACACAGGAGAAAAAAAAAGGGAAAGTTGGTTTTTGAATGCGCTTTATATCTTTCAATGATTCATAGAACTGTGATAACTGAATGAGTGGTGAGATGTTGACTTAGAAAACTTACAATTGCAGTAATACGGTATTCTGGATCCATGAGGTAAGTAGCCAAAGAGCGAAATACCCTTATTATCCGCAAAGAGTGTTAATAAAAGTGTCAATAGAAGTTGACATAGGTGTCAAACACATATTTCAATGAACAAAGATTGCATTCAGCACTATCCATAAGAAAGATATGAAACATTACATTAAATATGACTTATTTCGTCTACATCATAATTATTATAATATGTTGAAAAGCCTATGCCTGTGCATTCTAACTTAATCCATAATTCATAAATTACTACATTCAAGCAGAATGAGTACAACACATGAAAGGCTCATACATAATAAATTGCCAAGCTAGTCGATAAACAATAACCTGTAAAACCCTTTGACTATATAGTACTAAACCAGTAAAGAACAATGATTTCTAGTTGGACATAGCAGTGCTAAACAGGCAATGACAGTGTACATTTTGACAAACTTTGCACTATGTTTATGTCCACTATCCTTATAATTTAAGGGATATCTTTATCAAATGTATTCTAAATTGATAAACTTAAAAGGCTTGTTCCGAAACATTACCAAGGAAATTAAAAGTTCCACAACATATAACCTCACATTTACTTTTTCCGATCAGCAATTCATACTCCAACATACAAACTACAGGTGGAGTCAGAACTGAGCCCCTTTTCTTTTCTTTTTATCGAGATCTATGCACATATGATTGCAAGAACATCATGTTATTAATGCAGGAAGTAGGCACCTAATCTTATGTTTTGAGTACGCTTTTGTTCCATTTTTTTTCTACGAAATATTCAGTCACATTTTCGATAGGGATATAAAGAATTTTACTATTTGTAAGCTACTTTCCAACTTAAATTCTACCCATATCACCAGCCATCGTATGAAAATCTAGAGTATACCTGTATAATTTCAGAGAACTCATCTCTTCAAATAGCGTTAGAATATTCTTCCTAATTGAGAGAACATTCAAGCACTAGTTGAGTATAATAAATAAGAGCATCAAGAGAAGTCATTCACCTCGAATAGCACCTATTTCAATTCATTCCAGACGATTTATTCGATTCAAGATAACTGAATTTATGTAGACGGTGTCAACAGGCTTCAAGCAAATATTTTAGTCAAGTGCTTAAATTTTAGTGTTATCTAATTATATACTAACATCAATGATTTCTTATTTCAGGTAAATATGGCATTTGAGAAGGCAAATATAAAAAATAATGATCAAACAGATATATTACCCGAGTCTTTTTTGACTTTCTTCGGGTGTTAGCTGATCAAATGTTTTGGCTTCTTCGCCAAGAAACGCTTCATGATCGTATTCCTTATTGTGTTCCTCGTTTTTATAATGTTCTTCGTCACTGACTTCTCTAGCAACCTATAAAATTAATCAACATATTATTATGGCGTGACTTTACGATCGTCAAGTGATAAATTAAAATTTTCGACAAAAACGATGTTCAGCATAACAAATACCGGTTCCTACCTTATGTTTTTTATCTTCTGACTTTGGTATAGCAAATGTCAAATTATGTACAAGGATTACGAACACTAAAAACTGAAAACCTTTAACTCTTGCGAATTTATTCATCATAAAGCTGTAATAAATAAATATAAATTATAACATTAGCGTGTTTAAAATCTGGTTAAATATGGCATAAGTAAAGCAAATAACTACAAAATAAATAATTTTACAAACAGAACTTACCGTTAAAATAAAACGTATCTACAATTTTAATGTGTTACGAATTTCAGTAAAAAATTATTAATAATTATTATGTTCCAAAAATTGATTGTCGTTTGTCGAAGTTTCGACAAGAAATAAGTGGGTCTGAGTAATGCTTTAGGTAATAACTTAAAGTTATCACAAACCGAAATGAAATGATAGGAATGAAATTAATAACGGTGCCGCAAGGTTCAGCATGGGTTCAGCAACAGCGAGCAAATGATAAAAATAAAGTTAGTAAATGATGACGGCCAACAACGCCAGATCGCAGCACTATAAAGAATTTGGAGTTCGAACATCGTAAAATCGTAATTTCCTAAATAAAGTATGTATGATGTTCGTTCTATTTGCCACGCGGCGCCGACCAAAGCGTATAATTACAATAGAGAACGCACGTTCTTCTTACGCTCCTACGAAAACAGTACCGTTTCTGAAGCTATTTGACCCCACTCCTTCGGTGTCGAAATCAAATTTTCATTCCCCTCATTTGGGTCTATGGGCTATAATCGAAAAAAAAATTTTTTTTTCAAATAATTTAATTGAATGAAAGAATAAATATAATTATTAATTTAGAAATCACAACTAACACGAATTTCGTAGATAAAAATGAAATTGAAAAAAGTCAGTACCTTAGCAATGGCGGATATTTTCATAGTAAAAGTGGTGCCGTTTTTTGTTTCACATGCGTCCTATAATATATTTAACACTCCGTGCTGTCGACATCAGGGCGACACCAAGAAGTACTATTCCACTCTTGCACGATAAATGCATCAATTGAAGTAAATTGAAGAGTGAAACAAACTCGGAAGTAGTGGAAAAGCTTCCCTCAGTGTCACCCCGGTGTCGTTATTTTTGGAAAATAAAACAGAACTATGGATTCTTGGAAAAGAATCGCTTCAGCTTGTCTTATCCAGTTAATGAGAAACATCTAAATCTCACTCGGGACTCTGGCTTTACAACATTAGGATTGGTTGATTTTCCGATTTTTTCATTTATATAAAAATTTAAACTGAATAATTTTTATATTTGAGATGGTGCCTTCCTGTAATCTGCGTATGTAATGTGGAGTATGGCGATTCAACTCTCATGGCAACATTTTTTTTATGAGTTTATTTTTACGATGTATTTAAGGGTGTTTATGTATGTTGATTAAGGTGGTTCATTTGTGGCATAGATGGTAGAATCATTCAGATAGATGCAGTGGGGCTGGTCAATGGTATACCACTTTAGGGGTAATGACAGTGGAGGAGTTGAAACAGGTGAGGCAAAGGCCCACCATTTGGAGACCACCCTGCTGTTGCCATCATACCAAGTGGCATGCCTTGGCCAAGGCCCCCAGCATCATCCGAAAGTTCTCTCCACCAGTAATGTGCTGGCGTGTATATAATCGACTTCATATAAGAAATAAAAAATAAAATAAAATAAAAAAAAAAACCAACCTGTTACAACATCATAAGCCAGAGTCAAGAGTGAGATTTAGATGCTCTTGTATATAACGGGCACTTTGTAAATAAGTTTTTTGTAAAAATCAACTTACCAAAATTGATTTCATGAAACTCTTTGGGGGTGGGATTAGGTATGTTTTTTGTTTCATAATTTCAGGAAAATTTTGGAATTATTTGAAAAAATTCATACATACATCACTATAATAAACATACAAGCCATTGATTATTTCACGAAATTATTTCCTGATATTATTTCGGCAATTATTATTCCCTCATATTTAATGCTTATGCACCACTACTCACACATATATATAATGTATAAATCCACTTTTTGCTCATTTTGGCCGAATTTGGGAGTCCGTGGATCTTTTGCTGTTTGACCTATGGCGATGAAACTTGGAGTGGTTTTAGAAGATTTCACGGGCTACACATTCTAGTCAAAATTTTTCAAACCCATCCTGTTGTCATCATGATAACTCCTGTAAATTAAAAGATTTTCGCTTGAAATTTTTATGGAAGTTGGGAACCACCAGGGAATAATGTGGAATTGAATTTAGGAGAAATCGTTCAACTAGTTTTCAAATGGCAGCCATTACAAAATTTGACACTTTTCAAAAATATACACTTACTGTGGTTGATGCGTGAAAGAGATATCTTGTTTTGCTGATAACTCCTCGTGGAATTCAGTATAAACAATGAAAATTTGAGCACAAATATTCACAAACGAAGCACAAACAAATGGTAAGGTCTGATTGAGATTGTTAAGGTGATGGAGTCACCAACATGGACCTCACTGTAAAGGCCAAAAGGGGTAATAATGTACCTGATTTGAACCACTTTCAGTGTTACAACATACACGAGATATTTAACACTGGACAAGCATTAATATCTCTATTATAATTTAAATATTCAATTTATCATCCACAACTATCGTGGACCTTAACGTTTTTGAGAGACTCAATAATATTTGAAACACAAGGTTGAATTAACACTTTTAATAAAATAATAAATTGTACGACAGCAGTACATCAAATAATACGTTAATTATTACACAGTAGATTTAACATATGGTATTACAACCCTTTAGACAAGACTGTCTATTAACTAGTAGCTCTGTAAGAGAGGCTCTAGGTACGGAGTAAGAACTGTGTCTTATTCCTTCGAATCGAGGGTTTGTATACTCGTTTGGGGTATGTAAGTGTATGTGTTGGATAGGCTAAGTGAGGTAGGGTATTGTTATTAGAGGGTTGTGCTGACTCGCGATATACTCGAGGGGCAGTCACAATTAGGTCATGAATATACAGAAATTATATATATTATATTCATGAAATCAAATACAGGTAATTTAGTGGTTGTTTACAAAGAGCTATAGGATGTTTTATTATTGATGAATACCTACATTTTTGGTATTTGAAAACGTGTAGACGAATATGTACCTACGTCATATTTAAAAATAGATGAAAATATGCGTTACACTTACCTTACTTAAATTATCTTATTTCTTAATTTCTTACTTACCTTAATTTTTACCAATAGCTACAAAACTTGGAACAAATATTGATTATAATCTATTATAATTTTCTATCAATTATGGTGTGGATTGGCCTGATGGTACTTCCCATAAAATGCCTAATTTTGGTCTACAGAAAAGTAATTTGGAGGAAATATTTATTATGATCTATTCTGACATATAACTAACTTTGGTACCGATTGTCTGGATGGTACTTAGAGTGCAGCTTTTATGAATATTATTTCGGCTATAAAATGCTATTTTTGGAACCAATAATTAAGAAATTAAAAAAAAAATATTAACTATAACTTATTACATGTTAGCAATTCTGGGTATTGATCATGAACTGAACTAATATGAATTGACAGTTGATAGCTGTTGATAGCCAATTTAAAATACAAATTATATCAACTTTCATCAATTATCAATTCATATCAGTTCAGTTCATGATTGACACCCAGGTGTAGATCAGCCAGTAGGTATTTCTCTAAAACCTAATTTTCTAACAGAGCTGTAGTGCTAGTTTTTTTTTCTATGCCTTCAACTATACTGGTAATACATTTTCTATACATATGTGATGGAGAATTAAAAGTTTTCTAAAATTCAAAAGTGATGAACAAAAATAGTTCCAAAATTTTTTTCTCATCCCTTACGTGAAACCCAATTTACTTATGCTAACTGGGCAGAATAAAGGCAAAAATTGTGCCAAAAATAGTATCCATGGGCTGGGTAAGGTGCCTACACTATTTCAGGGGCATCCAAAAGTGACTTCCCATAAAGTGATAGAATAGCTTGTGACAGCCCTTCATAGCTGTCTGGTTAAATCATATTGGCTTTTGGATGCACACCAGATCCAAGACTCACCAGATTTAGGGATTCAAATGAACAAACTCCGCACAATAATTTTACCTGAATTGCCTAGTATACGACCAATACTAATAATATTACTAAAACTGAACATCATTCCATCTTTTGTGATTGCTTTTCTGAAATTGAATAACATACATGTCCTGAACTTGCAATTAGTTTACTGAAACTGAACACAGGACCATTTGGCATTTATAATAATATTAGTATCACTGAGTACCATTAGACTGTTTAAGATAATTTTATGTGAAATCGAAAGCCATCATAATTTTATAACCATTTACAATTATTTTACTACAATCCAGTTGTCTTGGGTCAGCTGCCACCCAGAAGCACAAATCAGCTAAAAAGGTTTGTTGAAAAGTGCAAATTTAATTTTGTACAAGTTTTTAAACAAACTAGAAAACTTAAAAGTGCTAGTTTTCATTCAACAATGAAACCTAAAACCCCAACAGTAAAATCAAAACCAAGTTAGTTGGAAAATACAATTAATATAATACTATCTATCATGAATAAGAAAGTAAAATAATAAGTGTACAATCAAACATATTAGGTACAATTATCATATTTGTACATAATTGTGGGGACAATACTCTTATGAGGTAAAGGGGTTTGTACTCCTTGATGACAGTTGCCACCAAAAGGCTGGCTTATATTCATCTCTATGACGTTAAACAATTACATACATGTACGTTTGTATGTTCTTATCTGTACATATGTACAAGTAAGATACATTATACCAACAATGACAAATAATCTGATAAAGATCTTAGCGATGTCTCAGCCTGGTACCAAACGCGCTGCGTCGTTTCTTATCATCTTATGGAGACAAGAAATGACATTGTTATGACATAATACCATACCTATATGAACATATGTGTATCTGTGTGCGTGTACCAAATCCATTATATAAGTTCACAAAACTGGCTACAAGGTTGCCAGTGTTGTCCTTGGATTTGGCTCTCCTATACATTTGTGTATGATGCAACAGAACATGCAAAGCTTTTGATTACCTTCTATGTGTGAATACTTCTCACAACAAGGTATTCCACAATGATAAACTTAGTGTGAATGTACATCCATATATATAGGTAAATTCTTTTATAATAATTTTGTTGGGCTTTTCAAACATAACACTGCGGCGCATTTCAGACATTTTTTTTCACATCCCTAGGTTTTTCGCGCTTAATAGACACATTCTATCAATAATTTTGGTGAATTTGTGCTGTTGGGTTTCATCGCTTGGGTCCTCTATGGTGCTATAATTTAGCCTCAGCTCATAACTGCCAAAAGGTAAAAAATAAAAACCATCAATCAAAATATATAGATCCAAAAAAAGTTTAGAGGGCTATTTTTGTTTTCTTCAGCTATTAGAGTGTAAGCGCTGGAAAAAATGACTAGACATTAGAGTTACCCCCCCCCCTAAATTAATATCCATTCATGACACCGAGAGTTTATCATATTATGTAGCCAATTTCTGCAGACAGCTTAGATCCAGTTCGTTTTCTGTTACTTTTAAGTTTCGTAGACTTTAACGAGACAAGGAACGAGTAGGTACATTATTATATACTTAATCTTCGAATGTTGGTAAAAAAACATTTTCATAACGAGTGACAAATGGTGCGCTTAGCATATAATAGTCATCTTCTGGCTTAATGTACTACGTAACATGTACGTTAATTTTTTGGACCATTGCTACAAATCATCAACGAAACAAAATGTTGAAATATTGACAAAACATACTCTTCGTACCCCTATAGCTTCATCACAAAGTGTTTAATTCAAAACTAAAGAAAACACTTGTGAAAAAAAGAAAAATATATATATATGTATCTATGACAATCGTATTTCTGCTCTAATTTTCATCGGAGACAAATATTAGGCTATACCTAAATTCGCGTTAATTGAGGAACTAATTCATTTTTTATTCTTTCTTTCGTTCTTTTTTTTTTTTTTTTTTTTAGTTTCTTTTTGCTGTTAAATCGACCTATATTCTACCTGCGAACATAGTTACATACCTATAGGTATATTGTATTCGTTTGCGGTACCTTCTATACCAGTTTTATCGGAATAAGCTGAATTTAATGTATTTTCCGTTTTTTTCGCAAATAATACGATCGTATATATTAGATACATATATATATTTTTTTTAAGGTTGATGGTAGCCTATTACAGGTACAGTGCTATATTAGCCTATCTCTCTTCACCACGGACGAAATTCGTAGACGTTTACTCACGTATTAACCTCCTCTACTATATGTGGTGATGATGATGTGACCGAAAAAAAGCGCCATCACCGACAAAATCGCGCAGCACAGAACCTGCACCAACTGAGCAACAGGATTGGGTTCAGGTGCCTTGTCATTCCGCATTCGTATGTAACAGATTCGCTGCACACACACGATACAAATTTACAAGAGTTTTTGGTGATTATCGATGTTTATGTTTTCGGTGTGTTTTCAAACGTATAGTCTACACTCTTTATAAGTTACCTACTTTACCTATGGTAAAAAGGTGAAATTTTAATGACATTTTTCACGTGTTAATTTGTTCGCGAACCTAATTAACAATTTATAATCAGGGATAGGTAATCAATAATCTGTTTGACACGACTATCCTACATAGCTCTGTAAGTATACCGGTGAACCGATTTTTTGTTGTAATTAAACATTTGTAAAAATTGTTTTACAGTCGTAAAAAATAAATTCTTAACCGAGTGATAAACGATGAGGAATATTATACTACGACCTGTGGGTAAATGGAAAAAAAATAATAATAAAAAACTTACTTAAAAATGCGCTAAAAAGAGTAAAATAACCCATTTAAAATTTCTCCAGCAATATCTAAGGACTGGAATTTATTGAAATCACTGCTATTCCTCGTTTGTAGGTGTCATGTCGGTAGACTTACGCGTCAATTCCGTCTTATTTTATGACAAAAACCTTTAACTATTGCCAACTTCTATAACTCCGGTATCTAGATCTTGCTGGAGAAATTTTGAAAGAGTTATTTTCTTCTTTTTAAATTTTTTTTTCATTTTGAAATTGGTTCAATTTTTTTGTTGTAAAATTTTTTTTCAGTGCTTTTTCATTTCCTCAGACTTGCACATCAGCCTTAATGGCAATTTTGCTTTAAAACAGTGGTTTAATTGAACATAACTTAAAAACCATTACATCGATTCCAAAAAAGTAACACGAGACCACTATGGGGTCACCGTCCATCATTTAAAAAAAATTTCATGAAAATCGGTCAGTAGTTCTACAGAAATCCGTGGACAAACATACATAAACATAGCAATCAAATTAAGAACCCACTTTTTATTTTTTGGAGTTGGCTAAAAAATTGAAGTCTTTTGAATTTTCCGACTCGTTAAATTTTTCTTATTAAATGAGCCCTCATTGAATAAAAATGTAACAGGTAGGTGCGTACTTATACCTACTAAATATGATAATCAACTGATATGAACAAATATGTAGAATTAAATGAAATGGATGCATTTATAATTTGAGGGGCTTGGAGCAAAAGTGGACAAAGTCCACGTTTTATGATTTTTGAAATGAAGTAGATTTTGGGTGGGCTACACTCGAATGTGTAGTGACACAACAAGGGAGAGGACATAAATACTTATCCCAATGACGTAGCCAGACCACAACTTTGCGGAGGATTTTAACAGAATTTTTTTAAACAACAGCTTAATTGACGTTTATTTTTTGAGGGCATGCGAGGTAATAAAAAACTTTTAGCAGGTAGGTTTGACTACAAACTTCCACTCCTACGTAACTGCTTGTCCGCAAGTAACCGATTTTTGGGGGCGACGAAATCAAGAATGAAAGTTTTCTTTAAACCTATAATTTTTTTTTACCCCCACTATAATGGAAAAATGTGAGACCTTTTCTTAAAAAAAATTATTCTCTACCTTGATTTCCATTTTGGTAAAAAGTATTCATAGATTAGTGATGGAAATTTTAGTTCTTTTTATGGATCTACTTCCACGACTCCGACTCTGTGAATGGAAGTAGTTCTTGGAAGTAGTTCATTAGTTCCTTTAGTTCCTTTAGTTCCTTTAGTTCCTTTAGTTCCTCAGGTTTACAAAAAATGAAATGCGTCAGTTGTCCTTGAATGAACGTGGGAAATGTTGAAATGAAAGGAGAGAAAAGAAAAAAAATGAATGGAAGGAAGTGTACTGTATAGCGTTGAATAAAAATTGTTGATACATCCTGAAGCAAGCTTTAAGCTATTATCATCATTATTCTTGATTCTTGAAGTTTGAAAAGTGAGAAGTGGATTAGTTGAATTATCATTTTATCGAAATTACAATGTAACTTATCGGCAATGGCAATTCGATGAAAATTCTCAGTACAGTATACAAATCCAGAATCAAATAATCACATTTTCTTTAGGATTATTTTGTTTATTTTACTATAATTGAGTAATTGCTGTGAAGTACAAATAATTTTTATTTTATACAGTAAATGATAACAACATAACACTCACTGAAAGAAGTAAAGGGGTAAAAACATACGTAGGTAAGTAAACAGAATAAAATGAATTTATGAGTGAACGTCTGAACATGAAGGAGAATGAAAAATGAAATGGGAAGAGAAAAAAAACTGGTGGAATTAGTTCCTTTCATCAAGTGGAATGACTCGGAGTTGTTCCTCTTGAAGAGTTGTTCATTGGAAGTACCTCCAGAAGGAATGACACATCACTATCATAGATATGCCAGATATTAACATGAAACAAGTTGTGGGTTAATCCTCCTAAACCACAGGCATTGAATATTCATTTGCGTGTTCTCGTCAACCATTTTTGGTTAGGCAGCTAGCCTGTTTAAGACTTGATTCACTGGTGACTAACAAAAGGCATCGCTAGTACATATGATTAGCTGTACATACACTTTACCAGCAAGTATTGCAATTTATGGTAAATGCGTTTTAGCCTAATGTCAATTTTCGTACATACGTCTACATAGAAATATCGGTATTTGGCCATTTTTGTAGTATATTTTTGGCTAAATAGAGAACAAATTTTGTAGTTTGTCTGTTTAGTCTATATACTATATGAATTATGTGTTTTTAGAATCCGTAGACTAATAAAGAGGTGGATTTCAGTGATGGACCAAATCCACTATCTGTGGACTGGGGAAAAGAGGAACATAGTCCCCACACAAGTAATAAGACTATCATATGGGTGAGCTAATAGCATTGCATTGGCCAGCATGATCTTTGTATTTTCAAATGCTTTTTCGGCCTCTGTATTCCATTTAATGGTTGTTTTTTTGCACTTTTTATCAGTTTTTATGAGTGCAAACAGTTTATCTTGTTCAGAAGCAGTGTTTTTTATGCAATATCTATAAAAATTGATTATTTCTAAAAACCTTCGGAGTTCAGCTACGTTAGTAGGTTTAGGAAATTTTGAGATTGGCCCTACCTTTATTTTTACGGAGCTATACCTTCAGATGTTATTTACATGAAAAATATGGATGCCACATTTTTGTCAGACCAAAATTATAAATTTATTGTCTACAGCTTTTTAAATTTTAAATTTTGCAGTCTAAGGCAAAACTGTGAAGTCCATTTGATGAGTACAAACGCGTGCATGCTGCACAAAATTGGTCATATATCATTTGATCTACTAGATCAAATGAAGTAAACCAAATTAATTGTTTTCTACACATATACCTAGATATTCAATACTTACGTAGGTATTACAGCACATAAAAATACATTTATTTTACTAGTGGAAAGAAAAAGGTTTTAAATAAGTATTTAAAAAGTTTGATTACTCGTAGTTTGATATGATCGTGTAGATCAGAATATATGGGCATTTTTATGTGGTGCATAGCTGTGTATATAGATATTTATATACCTACTAATTGAAAAAAAAACTGGAGCAGTTACAATTACGTAATTTTGTTCCGTTGAAAAGGTGTCTCATGTATTTTTCATACAAAAAAGAATCTTCCTCTTGCATTTGGTAGACTGTTTTTGGTGAAAAATTTGATGAAAAAAAATTATTCACGAAAAAACTCAGGTTTTTAATTAATTGATTCAATAAATAACTTGCCTTATGTTTCTTTGTGAGGTACCTACTTGAACTTTCTTATTTTATTTTCGTAATACAACGAGAAATACTTTCTGTCAAAACTGACTTGCGTCTCCTAGACAATTTACATTATTCTCAATCTAACTCTAAACATGGCAATGGAGCATGACAGCATGTGGAGGGGAACACAAGGCCTGGTCCCTACGAGAAAAATTCCTTGTGTCACTAAGACAGTGTATATTTTTCTTTGCAATAATGACCTAACGTTTCCATCCATAGAATATGGGCGTAATTTATACAAAATTTTCGCAGAATCAATTATTGGGAAGGTTCATCTGTGGGGGTAAGAAACGAAATCACATCAAAGAAAGAATTTTAACGCATTTTTCTCAGAAATTATTTTATGTTAACTTGTTCCACTTTTTCTCTCAATCCCTCTTTTGAGTGAATCTTAGATAATTTCATTAATGGTTTTATATTTTCAGCTTACACTATATCACATGCGGCATCTAACAAAGATAAAAGTAATAGATAAAAACCAATACTAATGAATTTCATTCTTTCATATTCTTACCAAGAATCCGATTACAGCTGAAAAATTGGAATTTAAGTCAATAATTCTTGAAAAAATATAATATTTTCGTATTCTTAGAATTGATTATTTAGAACAATCCAGGTACTATAAACGTATTTAAAGCATTAAAGTACTAAAATCAAGAGGGAATTTTTCAAAAAAATGATCTTACTATGTTCCTACCAACAGGGCAGCATAAAGATTCAAATACATAGGTAACGAAACTTTGAAAAGGTATGGCTACTATAAAATATTGACGAAGCCCATGTTGATAGTAAATCCCCTTTCCTCTTGCCCTGTGTGAAGATTTTTTTATCTCATTTTGCTTGCTATTAATGATTGAGAGGTTTGTGGACGTTCTCCCGAATGTAAAATGTCCCGGAAATTTTTTTCATAAATACATTTTCCCATAATATACCAACTTGTCATATGGACAGCACCTAAAATTTTTTATTTTTTAAGTAGATTTATGAAAAAAGTATACTTATTAAAATTTCCCGAGTGGGAGTGGGTACGTTTCTCGATTCATGAACTCCTGAGCATTTTGTCACCATTTTTGAGAATTCTTTTTTTTTTTTTTCATTTGTACACCTTTTTGCGTTGAGTCCATTTTCAGGCGTAATTTTTATGAGATAGTTTCGAAATTGAAACACATATTCGGATCTGCCTACGGAAGAACCTTATTGTTTTTGATCCCGATCGTATGCATGATCCATCCTGTAGGTCAATTTATAAGCATTTCGAAATTTTTGAACGATAGGCCTGAAATTTGATATACATATGTGTTTTAGGTTCAGGACAATGCCGACCAAGTTTGGTGCGGATAGGCTTCATGGTACGTCTGGTAGAGGCGATTTTGTTGCATTTTTAGCAGAATTAATGACTCTAGAAGGATTAATTTTCAAACTATAATCGCAAAATTTGATTCAGCTATTGATTTGAAGTATATCTAACATGCTTTTAAATTTGGTTTCTATTGGTGTTACGGTTCATTCCCTGGGGCTGTTGGAGGTGCTAATTTTTCATGTTATCTCAATAAAAGTTGCAATTCTCTTTCAATAATCACGAAATTTGGTACAAATAGTACCTTCTACACAAGAACTGAACCTACTAATTTTAGTTTTGATTGGTCAATTTGTTCACAACTTATTAGCTATTTAGTGTGATTTTCCCACTTTTACCCCTCTGATAATAGTCCCGAAACATTTATTTTCTAGGCTTCATCGAAAAAAACACTTGTTTTAACCTAAAAACAACACGATCTCGGGAAAAATTCAATTTTCGATATTTTTAAGTATATTTTTGAATTGCCTGAATATTCGGACTCAGAGGTGGGAATGGGTATGTTTTT
Organism: Ericerus pela; assembly: GCA_011428145.1. Lineage (NCBI taxonomy): Eukaryota > Metazoa > Arthropoda > Insecta > Hemiptera > Coccidae > Ericerus > Ericerus pela. The sequence continues at coordinate 113,853 of WOFM01000430.1, forward strand.
CGTTTCATGACCTTCGGAACATTTTGGCACTATTTTAATTCTTTTTTTTTTTTTAATATGTACTCCCTTTTCTCTCTTTTACATCGAGTCCACTTCCAGGCGTAATTTTGGTCGGATAGTTTTATAATTTAAAATACATATATTCGAATTCGCCGAAGGAAAAACCCTATATTTTAGGTTCTGATCGGACGCATGGTCCATCCGGTAGGTAATAGGTCAGTTTATATGCATTTTTTATCAAATGGCGTACAGGTCGCAATTTTTAATCAATAGGCTTGAAATTTGGCATACATATGTGTTTTAGATAGAACAATAGCTATCAATTTTGGTGCGGATAGGCTTTACGGTTCGTCTAGTGGGGGCGATTTTGTTGCATTTTTAGCAGATAAATGGCTTTAAAAAGAGTAATTTTCAAGCTATATTCATAAAAATGGGTATAGTTATTAATTTGAAGTATGTCTAACATTTTTCCAAATTTGGTTCCTGTTGGTATTATTGTTCATTACCTGGGACTGTTGGAAGAGACCCTCGATCAGCCTAGTGAATTACATTCTTATTCAATAATCTAAAAATTATTTTTCGTTCAAGATAAATTTTACAGTTGAAACCGTTGACCAAGCTACGCCCAGTATTTTAAAATTTTCCCATAAATTTCGATTTTGTTAGAACTATTTTGACCATTATGGTATTATTTGGCAGGTTCGAAAGTGTGGTATTTGAAATCGTGCTCGCTAGAATTTGGAATCATTTTTCATTTTAGGCACGTAGCCAGGTCATTATTTCTGGAGGGGCAAACATATTTCTTGGGGCGGCAAGACCAAAACCAAATATTTACCTAAAAAATTTTTCGATCGCTTCGCTCGCTCGCAAAATATGCAATTTTTTCTTATATATATGCATTTTTTGTTGAAAATTCATAGGGGGAAAATACAATAACCAGGGGGGCAATGCCCCAATTTGAACCTTGGATAAAGCGGTATTTCATTTCACAAAAAAGTAATGATTTTTGACATAAAAATTAAAAATTAATTGATAAAATATTTTGAAAAAATGATACGGAATCAGTATATTTTATGGCACGTTTCGTATTCCTGTAATTTTTTGAAAAAAATATAAATATCATATATACATATATTACTTTATTAGAAGAATGTTGGTGATACAGGTGATTTTTAAACAAAGATAATCTACTTTTTCTTGCTGCCTAAGAGTTTTTTTTTTTAATTTTGCTCGACAGTGAAGCATAGAAAATCGGTGGTGTTATAGTGGCAGGTTAAGTGAGGTGAATTTTTTTTTTTTTTGGTTTTTGTTTTTGAAAAAGAATTTATCTTGTGGTAAGTTAGGACCAAAGACATATAGCTGAAGAGATGTGCAACGCCTGATCAAAAACACCTCAAAGATAGAAGTTTCAGCTTCCGATATTTGTTTTTGGGCATGTGTCGTAGCTGGATTTTGTGTGTATTGGTATGTTTTTGCAACGAAATATGCGCAGCTTTGTATGCGCAGAATGTGTAACTTAAATAGCTTTTATTTATTTCTTTCGCGTATTTTTAAACCACAGCGCATATGGTGCGTTAGACATCTCTTTAATTAGCTGTATGTCTCTGGTTAGGACTAAAAACTAAATTTTTGGTGGAAAAAGAATTTATACTGTGCTTTTATTGGTATTATTGGAGGTAAAGTTATATGGACTTTTTTTGAAAAATAATTTATAATCTTTGCGGTAAATTTTCCATTTGGAGAGTGATCCTTCGGGAAATTAATATTAGTAAAAATGGATTTAAGATATTGTCCAATTGGGAAAATGACCTTTTTAGGAAACGGATTTGGAAAAATGACCTGGAATCAGATTAAAAAGTGTTGTAGTCTATTATTAATCATAGTCATTAATTTTTTAATAAAATTATTTTCTTCTTCTTCTTCAAATAAGACAATTATTTTAATACTTTGTTTGTTCCGTCGTATTTAGGCAGACAAATATATTCGCAGACCTAAATACTCCGCAACAATTAACGGCGAATATTTCTTCTAAATATTCACCGTTACCTCTGACTAGTAACTCAATTAATAGAGCTAACAGTTATGCAAACATACAACTAATGAGCATATCTGTCAGCACTATTCAGGAATGTACAATAGGTACTTTTGGCAAACATAAACAATTTAGGCTCAAAAAGAAGTTACTTGGTAAATCGATTTACGCTACTTAACTTGCCTTTCTACTGAGTTTCTGAGTAGTTCTACTATCTCAAAACTCTTAGTCTGATGGAGTTCCAATACACAACAAATTAGCTGTCCACCCTATGGTGAGGTGCGACACTATTAGGATTATTATATAATTACTAAGTATAAGTGTTTTACAAGTTATAACGTAATAATCAAAAGTGTATTGTGACATATTCATCTTGAATTAAATATCGTTTGTTGAATCAAGTATTTTATTTTGTGTGTCTATTATAATCCGGGATAACAGACACAACACTGTTTTCTTACTGACTTTTTTCTCTACTTTTTAGGTTATTTCAAGAAAAATAGCAATTTTTGTTTTTTATTGTTGTTCAATTATCTCACAAATGATCATGGTCAAGTAAACCAATTGTAATCCTTGATAGTGGGTAGTTTTAATTGACTTTGAAAAAAAAGGGGATGTGATCAAATCAACCAGTAGAATGAATTTTTTTAATGTTTGTTTCACCATAACTTCTCATTCTAGACACCAATTTTGATGAACCTATTTCTAAATAATAAACAGAGACTGACTCCAGGTCCTACTTAATTTTGTTCCATAATCGATGAAATAGCTTTTGAGCTATATTTAAAAAGCTATTTGTTTCGAAACAAAATTTTGATGCTAGCTCTAATGTAAAAAATACAACAAAAAAATCACTGAAAAAATAATTTTATTAAAAAATAGAACCAAGTTTAAAAGAAAGTAATAAACAAAACTGATCGTTAAAAAGAGAAAAATGAGCCTTTTAAAATTTCTCCAGCAAGATCTACTATGAAATTGTAGAATTTAAAAAGCTTTGAAATATATACAATTAGACTCAAATGCGGTACAAACTTGCATGATTCAGGAAAGGAGCTCTGATTTCAATATTATTCCAGTATATCTTGCTGGAGAAATTTCAAAAGGGTTATTTTTCTCTGTTTAGCTCATTTTTACTTATTTTTTCTTCTTAGAATGCTTGAACTAACAATTCAAATCTTCAAGTTTCTTTTTGAAATAGCCTTTAATAAAAATCATGCTTTTTCCCAAATAAGTGCCTATCTAAAGAACTTAGATGAATATGTACGTATTTTGATGAAAAATTCGTTGAAAACATTTCATTTCGATGGAATTAGACTAGGAGAGGGTTACTTCTGCCTCGTTCCATAATATATCCTAGTTTATGTGGGTAGGTGTTTGACTATACAGGGTGGTTCACATTTTGACGCACCATAGGAAAATTAGATTTTAGAGCGTTCAAAACTGACTCATCGTACTATTTCTACGTAAATATAACAATGAGTCATTATTCGACGCAACAGAAAAATGTGGTGTCAGTAACAAAATATGAACTTGATGACTACATCTGATAAGGCAACAAATTACACTTGATCAGGTTTATTGAATAATAGAGCTGAAATCCTTGGTCAGAGTACCATTGGCCTATTTTCATCTGGTACTTTAAAAGGAGAGAAGTATGCGTAATTTTTGCAAAGAGAAATATCTGATGGAATTGACCAAATCTTGAAAGGGTGTGAAATTTTATACCAGTATGTGAGAAATTCATTTTCAAAGTACTTCAATGCAGTTTGGTACGTATGGGCAGGACATGATCATATTGATACCAAATGTTAAATCCTTCTATAATCTGATGTATTCCATCAGATATTTATCCTTACAAAAGTTCCACATACCTCTCTCCTTTTAAAGTATCTGATGAAAATAGGCCCAATGATACTCTGCAGAAAGATTTCAACCCTAATATTCAATAAACCTGATTGAGTGTAATTTGTTACCTTATCAGATAGTGATTGGTGAGTTCATACTTTGTTACTGACACCTCATTTTCCTGGTGCATTGAATAATGACTCGCTGTTTATATTTATGCGGAAAGAGCACGGCGAGTCAATTTTGGACGCACCAAAACGTTATTTTCCTACGGTGCATCAAAATGTGAATCACCCTGTATAGTACTGGACCAGTAAAAAAAGATGATTTCTGGTTAGACATGCCGGCGCTAAATAGGCAACCAGAGTGTACCTTTTGACGTACTTTGCATTGTGTTTATGTATGCTATTTGTGTGAATTTAAGTGATCCCTTTATCAGATGTATTCTAAATTGGTAAATTCAAGCAAAACATTGAAAATATGTTAGGTAAACCTATTGTTAAGTACCTAAGTACCTACCAAAATACGGAACGATTACTCACCACCAGTATGAAAATATTGATATAAAACACTACAAAGCACAAGTGAAAACTTCTTGGACGCAAAAAATAGGGTGTAAAAATCTATTAAGTGGGTAAATTGAAAAATAGAAATTCATACGATGAGTCGTTCTGGAAACGTGTGATATAACTTTCAAGGCATGCCACCCGAAATGTGGATGTGAAAAATGTATTCCGAATTTTGATGTTGAAAGAATAAAATTTTTCACTGCTGTATTTCTACCCATAGGTATTTGTATCGATGTACTTTTACTCTGGAAACCAATATCTATTCAGTTAAATCGAAAAAAAAAAAAATTACAAAAAAAATTTATTTTCAACAGCAAGTATGATTTTTAAAATATTCATATAAGGGGACAAAATATTCAGTAGGTAAGTATATTGGTCTACAACAACAATGAAATCAAAATGTTGTCAGGGGCGTAGCTAAAAATGTTTAGGGTAGTGGAGGAGTTGAAAATTCAGACAAAATTTTTTGGAATTACCAATTGAAGTTTTTTAAATACAAAATAACAACAACAACAATGTTCAATTGATAAGATTTTTCGTACCAATAAACAACGATTAGGTACAATTTTTCTAACTGATTAAAAGTTTTATAGTGAAGATTCCCTCCTGGTATCCTTCATTAATGACGACCCTCAAAGTAGTCAACTCATTGATCCTAATGTTTGTAAAAACTACCGAACAAATTAAAAAATAAAAAAGTCTTCGAAAAACTGTTAATGAAAACGTACCTTTTTAAACAGTTTTGGTAACGACCTTGATGTCCAGTTTCATTAGGCGGTACGTTAAGAAAAATTAATTTTTCAATGAAACGCAAACAATTACGCGAGAAAAATGGTTCCATAAACGAATGCAACGTATCTGTATTGACGCCGTAATTACTTTATTATACAATTATCAATGTTAGGAAAAAAATGTTGTTTACATTAATTTATTATAGGTATCAAATCGCAAAAAAATTGTGGTGCGGTTCTTGTAGTACACTTGGTGCCAATGACTTTTTTTATGCGACTACATAGAATATGGAATAATTTTATAGGCGCTGATAATTTTTATTAAATACATACTATACAGACAAAGCTTACTATAATTGCACCATTTTATTGTACATTATGGTATTCCTTTGCATACGGAAATACATATAGTATAAAAATAAGCTCAAGTATCCTTCTAAAAATGGCAACAGAGAAACAATTTATGATCATAAAATTGTAGTTTCTTTATGTAAATTTCCAATCATATATAGGCATATATAGGTATATATACTCGTACATTAGGGGCATTGAACGTTCATGCAATAACCGTATTCAAGGAGATCAAGCTTGAATTATTTGTTGTAAGTAAAAATGAAGATTTCCTCGAGTGGATGTAGGAAATACAGTCATTGTTGTTGACCTCTGTTTATGAACGTAAAATTCTACCTCACGTTAAGGAAAATTTTTGTTAATTTCTTTTTCGAAGAAAATATATACTTATCATCATCATGATTTAGAATTAATAATGGGTATTTTTTGCGGTTAAGATTCTTTAAATCAAAAAAAAAAAAAATTAATAGGTAACTAACTTAATTGGCATCGAATGACACTCGTAAACAAGTAGGTACCTACCTATACTTATACTATTTTTTATATATTATGTGTTAGAGGTACTTCGCTTGATCAATTTTTACATTGTTATTGACCAAGTACTTCCATTGCTATTTTTATGTAGGTGCCTAGGTATTTATTAATGACGATATTGTTCGAGGTAGGTAAAGGTAAATGTAACAAAAATTATGACTTCTTGTTTTTATTTTTGCATTATAAATTGACATAAACCCTATAAATTTTATACTTAATTATTTTTTATAAAAAGCCTCTAATTTCAAGGACTTGATGTAGTCACCAACTAACCCATAAACTCAGTAAAACTGAACGAAAAATCAATTTAAATAATTTTTTCAGTTGTCATGGTGACTCAAGATGTAAACATTGCTAAGGCCTCTACAAATAATATGCTATAAGTGTCGACATTAAAACTGTTCGAATGTTGTCGTCACACATACATCCTACCTAATTTAGAAAATACTGAGCATAACGTCCTTTATTGAGAACATTAATGAAAAGCTAGCATGTTTTTACATGAATTTCGTCGAAATAGTTTATCAAAATTTACATTTTACAGAAATAAATTTCAAGGTAGGATTTATCAAATCGTTTTTCTATTGACCTCCATTAATGAACAGTAATACCTAATAGGTATTTAACAATTTTCAACTATCGAAACTGACATTTATCAAGCTTTCCGATGTTCTATACTGGAAAAAAAATCCTGATTTGTTAGCTTAAAGCAATATCAAATGGGTTCCTATAGTAGCTACCCACAATATAAGTTATACAGTAAGGTTTTATTGTAGGCTTTAATAAAAAGGGAGTTAAAATTCATTCGCAACTGCCCAGCCTCTCTAAGCTAATCAAAATTATTGAAAGGGCTTGCAAATGTGTACAGTAAAATTTAAAAAATACTTTTAGGTACCTACCTATTCAATAAATTTGGATTTGTAGTGAATCTTTAAAAAAAAAAAGTATATATATCATGCTGAAGGGTACGTTTGTAATCGTATAGACTTATCCTATCATCTCCTATTTTCAAAAAAATGTTGAGAACAAGCTCAGATTTTCTGCAACAATTCAATATTAATTAAAACATATCCTTACGTTTACAAAACAAATAGGCTACAGTACAGTGAGGATATTATATATTCCTAGACACCTGTAAATTATTTTTTTGCACAATACATGTTCAGAAAGGCAATGTTTACACTGGTATTTTGGGAGCGAAAACAAGCTCTCATCATTGATGAATGTAATCTCGATGAAAAGTGAAGGCGCTTCCATGTAAAAATGTGAAGCATTCTTTTACATGGTGGCACGTTCACTTTACATCGAGGAACGTTCCTTTAATCATTTAGTACTGGATAACCAGCCGTCCGATTTACCTATATGTTAGGGTGCGTATACATTTGCGAGCAAAATGCTTGCGAACCGTTCGCAAACCGCTCGCAAGCACCATGTTCGCGTAATTGATACGACGTTTTTGCATCGCACGAACTGCTTGCGAACCGTTCGTTCGTCGCTCGTTGTGAACCGCCGGAAGTCGGTTTTTTCGACGAACACAAAGGATGTTCGCAGTTCAGTTGGGACGGCGTTCGTGTGCAGTTTATTCATTTTTGTGTTCGCGAGCTTATCAATAAAACCGCGCCACTCATCACCAACATTGTTTTATTTTCTTCACGAGAAGTCATCATGTTTCCAACTGCGGATGGTTCGCAGTTAGTTCGTCTCTTTTCCCTGGTTCGCTAGATGCTCGCGAACTGTTCACTGAAATAATATTTTATCGAGCAGTTCTCGAGCATCTAACAAACGGTTCGCAAACGGTTCGCAAGCATTTTGCTCGCAAATGTATACGCACCCTTAAAGAAACATTTCATCATTCTAAGCGGAACAATAGACATTGGTTTACTGCACATGTGAAGTAGGTCTTTCTAAGTACCTAGTTTAAATCCAAGAAAATTAATATGACAATTTCCATTCACAATCGTAAGTCTGAAAGTTTCATTTTCAAAGGATTTAGGGGCGCTGTGCTTATCAATAATTTAATGAATAATGAAAAAAAAACCAAAAAAAAAAAACAAAAAAAAAACCAAAAAAAAGATTTCTTTGAACGTATAACTTACCTATCTTCTATATTATAAGAATGAAACGGTTTTTAATGTCGTAAATTGGCTCCAGAATCGCTGAATCTGATTTGAATGAATCTTCTACTAAATTAATTGTCCTAATACCCTGCTGGTTTAAAATCAATAAATTTGTAAATCTATCGGATAGAAATTGAGTTATCTTTAAAAAACTTATCCCTCAAATAAATTGTGTGACTATGTACGTGAACCACTATAAATATTTGTGACTGCTATTTTGTTTATTCCATTTCATTTTTTTGTTCTCCAACTTTGGAGTTGTTGCAGTTGCAAATACATACCCATAAGTGGCTTTGATTTCGTTCATTCTATTAAATTTTCTCATTTTTCAATTTTGTTATTTCTGCTTTTGCAAATATTCAATGAAAAATCAGTTGGGTAGGTGTTGCTGAAATGTATAAATGAGGAAAATTGGGTAAAGCTTATACACATATACCTATATATACTAATGGGATATAAGCTAACAATATTCGTCAAAAAATTGGAGGGCGTATTTCATCTCGGATCAGAGAAAAATTTAGCATTCATAAATACATACTTTGAGTTCGTATCTTAGTCAAGTCTGAAGATGGGCCAAATCCGCTCATTAGTTTTTGAACGATGGTTCTTTGAATTTAAAATTTTTAGACAGTAGAAGTAGGGCATAATTCTTTACAGATTAGAACAAAATTTTGCATGTGTGTATACTGAGTTTATATCTTGGTTAAGTTGGAACATGGACCAAATCCGCTTTTTAGTTTCAAAATTAGGTCTTTTTGAAGTTTTAATTGTAGTACAAAAATCTCAAAAACCTATTATCAACCCAACCTGCAATGAACATAATTTGAAATTATGTCTTTTCGAGACAATATCTATCTTTACAATTGGCATGGATCATAGGCCCTTTTTTTTGCTCAGACAAATATTTACAGATTTTCTTTCAGCAAGTAAAATAAAGCTTTAAAATGGAATTAAAATCAACAAGAAGTTTTAAGCCTGAAAGTTAATAGGAGTGAACAATTGAATAGGTGATGAAAATGCACATGACCCCTCTACCATCCTTCATTTGGGGGGCTCAAACGTACCACTATTTTCAGATTTTTTATATTTTATAAATGAATAGACAATATACTAGAGAAATACTTCAATAAAAAAGAAGTCAAAAAAATTTTAGTCAAAAACATTGTCAGAGTAAATATTACACCTCTCACTTGTACGAAGCCAAGTTTATCAGCTAGTTAACAATAAGTATAAGTTAGTTTATAGATAGGATGCATTGTATCTGTTTAATTTTGACGAAGACAGGGTATTATTTCGTCTTCCAGTCGAATTAAGCCTTTAGTTCTCTAGTTTCCAAATTTATGACTCGCAGTATTGCTAAGATCAGTTACAATAAATTCTGAAACGTTATTTCAAAGATCAGAATATTGTCATTCTAGTACCTACGAAAAGAGGTAAGGGGTGTAACTGGATAATCATTTCTGGGGAGGGCCAACAAAGGGCCGAGAAACTTTGTGAAGGTTCATTTGGAGGAGGACTGGGATCAGAGATGATGTCTTTGGAAAATTTCAACGTGATGATTCGAATAATGAAGGCCAAACTGGAATCACTCAGTTTTCTGAGGGTCTGGCAGGGTTGCCAGAGGTACGGATTTATCCGTACGTGTACGGATTTTTCAAGGTATGAAAATCTGCGTACGGATTTTGTACAGATATTGTAAGAGGGTACGGATTCACACGGATTTCTTGCCACTAGTACGGATTTTTGAGCAAAAATACAATATAAATTATAATTAAGCGTTTTTTTCATCACACAGTTTAGTTGCCCTGATTGCTGATGAAAAAAAAAGTCAAATTTTCAATGTTTGTTGGCATTTGCCATCGAGAGTATAAATTTATAATGTCAAGAATATCGGAGAAGAGATAAAACGGATAAGAGAAGCCGAAGCCCAAAAGTCAACAAAAATTAATAGAAAAAAAAATTCAAATATATATACACAATAACAGGATCACAGGAGTGACTAGAATCTAGATTGAATTTGAGTAATAGGAATTCTTTCAAGTCAACCTGATTATGAATAAAGCTGCAATATAATTGAGCTAGAATCAGCCATAAACACGCCTGGAGCTACAGTTAAGATCATACCTTAGTTTTTTTCCTCATTTTATGAGAAATGAAATGCTAAACTCAGATATTGAAAGACTATAATGACGTTAATGACAAACAGCCTTAATTTTAACCTATTTATTCGATGTATTTCTACATTTCAACTTATAAAATTCTCCTGGTAAACTAGGAATAGCGTTTTTTTTATCATTTTTGCAAATTCAGAAAAAAGGCGAATACTTGAAATATTATCCCTCAAAAGTCTCAAAACATAAAAAAAAAAAGAAAAGAAGAAGGTACTTTTTCTTTCAAAACGAGTTTGCAACACTGTACGGATTTGTACAGATTTTTTGGCCGTTGAAAAATGTAGAAATATGGCAGAGTACGGACTTTTCATATTTGAAACCTGGCAACCCTGGGGTCTGGCGCATTGCCCTCTCTTTGGTTACACCCCTTACTTCGTACTGAAATACTTATACCTTCTTATATTTTGAATCCGACGGACCTGTTAGATCTTTTAGCACTCGTGAGCTTCCTAATGTGCTTGTAAGTTGGAAAACTATTAACTAATAACATGTTTTTGACGAGGATCACCAATGAAAATGTTCATTGGCCATAACTGTGACGTGATTATTACATCACTGTGAGGTAACGTTACCACCTCTGAAACGGTGTCTACTCCATTCGTAATATTCGGTAATAATGGTGATATAGGGCAATAGCTGACTACTCAGAATTCTCGGAACACTGTTCAATAGTGAAGAAGTCAGCTCCTAACAAAAGGTTGCAATGTTCACTCATCCAATCGGCCTAATAGTCTACACTATTTTTAACGGTACCTATTCATTACTCAATTGACGGTAGTGAATTTTTGAATAAATTATCAAAATTTTTTTTTTCTCTACGAGAAGGACTTCTGCCCCCACCTCCACTGTGAATGTACTTATGCTTTAAAATGTAGTATCGATTGCATCGGTTTATTTCCGATTTTCAAAAAAATTACAAAAAACATATTGTCAACCGAACAAAAAAAAAAAAAAAAAAAAGGAAATAGCCTTGTCCTGAACAAAATAATTCGTATTAAATATTTAATGCATATTATATCGTTGCTGGTTTATAATTTTCTCCTCCGACTGTTCAAAAATCAAAACTGATTCGATAAAATTAAATAGTTTTCGTTGCCAGAGACAAAGGTCGTGTGAAATATAATGTTTCGTATTTTCAAAATTTGAGATACCTAATTCATAATCTATAGGCTGGTAAAAATTAAAGATTTTTCGAGCGGATGAATACTATAGATGCTGTCAGTGATGATGATAATATCACTCGCGTAAATAATGGAATGGTTAAACCTTGCCAATGAGTCAATAACCTTCATTCGGCACAAGGTATACGCATTTTTGTTTTTCTCAAGTTTAATTTCAGTAAATCTTCGTTGGAGCCAGAACCTAATATTGTTAAGCATTAGAAATATGAAATATATTACGGTAGCCTCATACAATATAGCATCTGTAAGGAATTTGTTTTTGAACGTGTGCCAATAATAACAACAACCAAAACAGTTTTCATTGATATTTTCCAAGCGTTACTTAGTATGAATATGCAAATTACAAAGGTAGGTCTTTACCTGGGTACTACGTTAATAATTTTCATGAAAACAAAAAAACATTAAAAAAAAGCAGAACGAGTTTCAAATCGTCTCTATTAACATGTTAGACGCCACTCGCCAGCGCAGTTACCTATCCTTAGGTGAATAAGTTGGCGAGGTTGTGCTTTGGGAGATATTATTATAGTCGAAGAATTTATAAAGTAAAAATATTATTATATTTTTTCTTTTCATAGAGCTTTGGCATCGTAACCATTTTACCATGGTCTACAGATTATTGATATCTATATATAACATGGTAATGGGAGGAAGGGCATGGGTTGGGATCCGATGGCCACAGGTCTCATGGTATGAATTTTCTAGTCACATGCAGAATTAGCATCAATTAAACCAAACCGGATACGTTAGCGGTCAGTCGTACAATGGAGATTTAAATCTGAGTTAATTTGACTCGGGTTTCAGCTCATAAAACTATGTAGGTACCTAGTTAAATCAATCTTACTCCCCGGATTAGAGTTAACTCGAGCTATTGTTCAACTGGCCCTAAGGGCGGAAACTTGAATTTTATTAGGATGTAGCAGAATTTATAATGAGTTCGAAAAAATGAAACATATTTTTACTTGCTTTAACATTAATGTGAATTAATGATATTAGGTTTGTTCGAGCACTTACAGTCGACTATAAATTGCAGTTTTTACTGTGACAGTATTCTGCATATATTCCACAAAAAATTAAAGAAGCGTTTAAACGATTTTCTGTATAGATGATGACATGATATTTGTATTTCACTGATAAATCCGATTAATGGTCGAATAACTTTATGAAATTTTGTACAATGTTTTCATAACCTATGATAAGATTTAAATTCTTTAATGTCTGGCCACTACTCTATATCTGTAAACTTTACATTATCTTCTGAATGACTGTAATTCAAAATAAAGATTCTAAAAAATGTAAAATTTAGAAATAGCACTTGAACATATGGGTGCAAGGACTCAAACGCATTTCTGCTATTTTTGTTACAATACTTTTTCATCATTATAATTTTCAGTAGAGTATCGAGGGAAAAATTGGTAAATTCCCCCAAAAGTGATTAAAAAAATGAAAAAAAAAACATGAAATTTCAAGGGAAAAAATGAAAATCGAACCCACTTCTAAAAAAAAAAAAAAGCTAAAAAAGGAAAATAATCCATTGAAAATTTCTCCAGCAAGATGTAGGTCTGGGGACTGGAATTATTGAAGTCGGCGCTCTTTTCTTTGCCATGTAGGTTTTATGTCAATTCGGTCAAGTTTTATGACAAACCTTTCAATTACCGCCGACTCCAATAATTCCCGTTCCTAGACCTACGTCTTGCTGGAGAAATTTTAAAAATATTGTTTTTATTTTGTTAGCGCATTTTTTATTCTTTTTTTTTTTTTTAAATTGGTTTCATTTTTTGAAGAAAAATATTAATTTTCCATAATGCTTTTTTATTTTATTTTAACTCCAGTAAATTTTACTGGAGAAATTTCAAAATATTCTAGAATTAGCGGAAATATTTTCTTAAAACTAAGAGTTTTTTTATTTAGAGATAACTCCAAAATTACCTCATAGATTTAAAAAAAATTTAATATAACCATCATGGGGTCATCTTCTATTATTTAAAAAAAAAAGTTCATCAAAATCGGGACTCGAGTTAAAAAATTTTACTGGAGCAAACTTTGAAAAAAAATAATTATATACGAATCGAATTGATAAACCTCCTCCTTTTTTTAAAAGTCGGTTAAAAACCATAAAAAATTTGCTTAAAAAAAAAGTAAAAAATAAAAAAAAGCCGAACAACAAAATTTTTGTCATTTCTCTCTCCTCAAAAAAAGCGACGAACTTGATTCTCCACTGATAATCTTTCGATTGTTTTCAACATCTATTCATCAAGAGGAATATTTGAACAATATCGACGTATCAATCAAAAAGTGGAAATGACAAAAATTCTAACCTTAACATTCATTTCATATATTAAATAGGTATAGTCTAATCCATTTATTTTTAATCAAAAATCAGAAATACACCTTCACAAAATAATTTCTGTACTTATCCATATTGGCAACAAACAATTTACTTTACAATTTTAAAACCGTATGTTGGAATATTATTTTAAAGAGGTTAAATACTAGTAGGTAGCCTATATTTATGTATTTATATAGGTAGGTCTGTGACTCAAAAAAGTCATTATCGAGGTAAAATTTTCCTATAATTATAGTTATAGTTCGTTAGAAACTCACAAAATAATTTTTAATAGAGTTTTTCGGTTTTTCTTATGCATATTTCGCTATATGAACAACCCCTAATAGGCTTCTTTCGTATATTTAATGGTCACATTCACGTCAATCATGTAGATAATTATAAATTTCCTATCTTTTGTTTTCTTTGTTTTCGAAGTAATTTCATCAATTATTTTTATTTTTTACATTATTAACGGCAAATAGGAAATAGATAGTTCGTATGAAGTAGTCCAATGTGAAATTGGTCAAATAAGTAAATATGTATTTTTGAAATGAAATTTAGAAGACTATACTTCTTTTGACAGTTATAATATTTTATGTAAAGCTAATCCGCCTAATACTAAATTGATTTATTCATCCTAAAATAGATATACCTCATAATTTATGTGCATAAAATATTGGTTAGACAATTCGCAGCAAAAAAAAAACCACCAATAAAACAAATAATTAGGTCCTCCAGATTTACTATAAGCACTCATTTTTTTTTCAAATAATTTCAAAACATTTTCTGCGGCTATGTAATTATATACAGACAAACAGAATCGGTGACTTGAAGGGAGGGCTTTCAAACTTGGAAACTATCACTCTGGACTTGCTATTTTTTATAACATTTTTCATAATTTTAGTTTAGGCTGTTTCTTCGAGGAGAGAGCGACTAGCAAATATAATTAAGATAAAAGTAACCGTAAAGAGAACTAGTCCAGAACTAGAACATCGATAAATATAAAAGTTTTTTACCATATTGAATGAAGCTCATAATCAGTGTTCAAAGTGTTTTTCCCTTGACATTTTTTTTCCTCATCAATATTGATATTTTGACATTGGAATTATACGGGAAACTGATGACGATGAATCTAAACTTGAGACTCGCTCGAGGAAAATCAATAACTATTTTCATCTTGAACTTTATTTATTTGATCAAGCACACGTTAATTTTACTCTTAAATGTATGAAGGGTATGATAACTATGCATAGTGGATACGTACATTAAATATCGAATATTTTGACTCTGTTGCTGCAGCCAAGACTTTTTGAAGGAAAAGTGAAAAATGTGCGACCTTTCGACATTGGTTTATTTTTATGTTAATGATTTTAACAGAATTTGTTAAAATTTTGGTTTGGACGGTTCCTAGCTGGATAAGTTCACAAGGTAGCGATGGTGGTCAGTGGCCATAGTTGTTCACTTCGATTGCTAGACGTGGTTGTTGACTATAAGATCAATGGGAAAGATTTATGCCTGAGATAAGTAGCAGTTAAAGGCATAGATGAGAGAGTCCTAGGGGTCTGGATGCCCCCCCTTAGCCCCTTAACTAATAAAAAAGACTGAAAATCTGAAAATCGTATATTTTGTCGGTTTAGATAATTTTTCATTGAGTGGGTTGTCAGAAGAGACCACTGAGAATAGTTGAAAACATAACAGTCCAGTCAAATGAGAACAAAAAAAGACTTTTATTCGGACAAATTGGAATAGTTTTAATTTCTTCACTACTTGGTCAGTTTGGACATCTAAAATAACATGCTAAAAGTCACATTTCCCCCGTCACAAGCATCCGTAGATTTGGAGGTGAATGTGCACCCCAAAATTGTTTTTCACCTTTATCTCAACAAATATTGATTTTTTTGAAAAAATAGTACAGTATGAAAAATTTTGGCACTAAATTTTCTATGAAAAAGGTCATATTCATTTTAGTCATCCTCCGGTACCTTTTCATTGAGTACTGAAAACATGTTATACTGACTCAATAACTTGAATTTATAATGACACAGTTCTCACAATACATTCATTTTTGCATGGGCGTCGAAATAAGGGGAAGTGGGTCCAATACCAACAATTTTTCATCTGTCATTTTTTTTTATCACCAGCAGAAATTAAAAATTGTGAGAAATTAAAAATGTTTTTTTCCTTTTAATTTTTCTTAAATTTTCAAGTTTTCTCAGGACCTTTACTGCCCACTCATTTCACCCTGAACCATGAGGCAGATACTTCAGCTGCCCACCCCTCTTGTCACATACATGAAAGATTATCGACAGAATTTTTTAAAATAGCTATTTCTCTTTTTTTTACCTCACTATCTGTAATTGCAGCAAGTAAAAGAAAAAAAAACTGGGCGCACTTGCCTCCTTACCCCCCATATAGACACATATTCAAAAATGAATGTACCGTGACTCTTGAGTATTTTGTTAATATACGTAGCAACTATAGTCATAATTTCAGTGCAAAATGAAAAGGTACGTGTTCATTTGGCAGGAGAGGAAGACGTCAAATAACTAAAATCCTTTTTGTAGAAAATTTTATGCCATTTACTATTTTTCAAAAAAATCAATATTTGTTGAGATAACCGTGAAGAACCAATTTGAGGAATATGACTTTTAGTATGTTATTTTAGGTTTGGTTATATTTTTTCCATTTTTTTTTCCATTTTTTCTCTTTTCAAATGGAGGCCTATAAAATTAACTAGTTGGATGTTCTCAAAGGGATAAATTGATCAATTTATCAATGAGGTTAATATTCGACATTTAGAAAAATCGATTCGATAAAATAAAATGAAGCTTATTATACAGGTAGACCTTGAAAAATATGATATTCACGTGAGTAGGTACCTACTTAACCTTTTGTTATGTTTTTAAACGGAATGATTTAAATTTTTATGGAATATTTTTGCATAAGTAAGCATCATTATGCATATTTTGTTCTTCAAACATAAAACTCTAGCGCAGCAATACTTCGCCAGGAAACCCAGTTTTCCAATTTTCATCCATAATTAAAAAAAAAACAAATTCCAAAAACTAGAAAAAACTGTAGAAAAATATCAATAGTAATCGGTATTTGTATCGATAGTTATCGATACCTAACAGACATCGATATATCGATATTTCATTGCTAGTTTAATGTAAAAAATTACGAAAAAACTATCTGTAGTTATTGATATACTCAACAAAAATATCGATCCATCGATGTTTTATTGCTAAAAACTGATTTTCCAGGACTTTTTTGTTTTCTAGTTTTCTCGTAAACTACTAAACCAATTGGCACCAAACTCCTATCAGATCTGGTCCTATATGAGAAATACCTTTTTTGAAAATTTTAGCCCTATCCCCGTTATAATTTTCTTAAAACAGTGTACACAAAACATTTTCCAACAGTTTTTTCTTTCGAGTTTTATCGGAAACTACCGAATTAATAAGTATCAAACTTCTATCAGACTTGAACCTACATAAGGATAATATATATTGAAAATTTCAATTCCATTGCTTTTGTCGTTTTCTCAGAACCCTGGAAAAACAACTTCTTTAGGAATTTTCTGTTTTCCAGATTTCTCGTGAACTACCAAACCGATAAGCACCAAACTTCTTTCAGACTTGCTCCCATATAATTACTATAATAAATATGTTTTTCAAAAATTTCAGCTCTATTTGGTTACTAGTGTGAATACAAAATTTTTTCCAGCAATTTTTTTCTCCAGTTTTCCCGGAATCTATTGACCAAATAGTCACCAAATTTCAATTAGACTTGAACCAACATAAGAAAAATTTATCATGAAAATTTTAGCCCATCTTTTTCGTCATTTTTTCAAAATCCCGTAAAATTATTTTTCCATGAATTTTTTGTTTTCTGGTTTTCTCAGAAACTAATAAATCGATAGGAACCAAACTACCTTCAGACCTGTTCCAATATGAAAACTATCCCTCCAAAAAATTTCAACGAAATCCATCTGGTAGTTTTTTCGAAACTGTGAAGACAAAATTTTTGACGATATATACGTCATATAAGTAGGTAATAATACATAGAAAAAAATAGGTCAAAATGGAAAAATGGTGCCAGTCGTTTTATTTTCTCATGAAACGGATAATTTTCATCTTCCTCATTCCTAACCCTTTTGTGAGGTCAATTTTAATACCTCGTTTGCAAGCAACTGGGTAAAAACATTGACTATAAATTTAAGCTTCAATTTATTAGCCACGAGTAAACATCAGAACGTTTTAGCAACAGTAAGAAAAACCTCTCCATAGATATTCTCTGTCGTAATGCGATGATATTACGAACAGTGCTATATTCTTGAATTGGTCTGCGAGCTGTTGTAAAAAAGAAAATAGCACCGTGACAACGAATCTACAGTTTTAAGTTACGATCGAATGCGTTTCGAATCGATTAACCGCATTAACACCTTTGCAAACTAAAATAAAACTTAGAATTCTAAGTCGTCTCTGTAAACCTAAACTGCAATTTGCCGACAGAAGATTTAGGCTGTAGCGCTCAACTAGGTTATTGAGCGTACCTACAAACGAAAAGTGGGGAAGAAACAGAAAGAACAACATCATAATCAACAACCACAACTACAAATAACAAAAACAATAAAAACAACAACAACAACAACAACACTACGCTCACGTCATTCACATGGCAATGACAATGACCTATAAGTGGATAAATCTGACAGGAACCTCAGCAGTGGTTCCGTTGAAAATGAACTCGGAACCAGATTTTTTTTTATAAGTTGATTCTATAAACACATAAACGGCAACTTTTTTTTTTCCTTGAATATTCTTTCTTTCGTTTTTTTGAAACGGTATTTCTCCGCATCAATGTCGAATAATCTGTCAAACAAATAACCACCGTCAATAATTCCACGGTTGATCGTCTCGTTGCGAGGTCAAGTGAAATACAACGGGTGTCCGCAGTACCTGCTGGTATTTAAGAATCTACAGTGTATCCGGAAGTTCAACTTCATAATTTACAAAATCGATTTTGAAAATTAGGAAAACGAGGAATTGATCCTTTTTTTTAAAAAACTGATAAATGCTTCCTTTGCGAGTAGTAGTCTTCCAAAGGAAGGGTGAAAAATAATCAAAATTTTATGTAATTTCCCTAAAAATTAATAAAAATGAACGAAATTTTTTCAAGGCAGAAAGCACGTAGGTACCTATTTACGTTACACACGCCCTGGCACTTTGGCTTGTGCCAGGCCTGGATTTTTTCTGACATCCTTATTTATAGGTAACACCTTTGACTATATAGCTTAATGTACTGCTAGAACTGATAAGAAATACATAGAGTTAAATGGAACACCGCTGAAGCCATTGTTAACAGGCGTTCTTTTTACGAAAAACGACCTTTGGTGATAAGTGAAAGTACAAACACTAGTGAAACTTAAAAGAATATCGTTCTCTCACTGCTTATTTTGTTAGGAGTCACAAAAATATAACTGAATACAAATTCAGTTTTCACACAAAGTACCTTTTTCGAAAAGTAACGTCTGCATTCTTTGGCTTCAAGATTTTATTAGTTCTAGCAGTCCATTAAGCTATATAGTCAAAGGGTAACACCCTAAAATTGGTTGTTTCACCAGAAAGCAACGAACATTTGTTTTTCATGTCTGTGCGTGGCGGTGTGGGTAGTGGCGCATGCGCATCGAATATGAGGGAATAATTGACAAAATAATATCTAAGAAATAATTTCCTGAAATAATTAACGGCTTGTACGTTTATTAAAGTGATTTTATGTTTATCCCACTTTAAATTTGAACGGAGGAAGAAGATTAATCTGGTGGTCACTTTTTAAATAATCATATCTTTTCAACCCTGAAACAAATCATACAGGTACTTAATCGAAGTAAAAATAAAAGGAATTAACTTATCAAGAAAATCAGGTAGGTAATAACAGTTTGCATGCTTTGAAGGGCAACTATATATGGTAGCAAGAAACAATAGGTTCGTATGCAAGTGTCATCACAATTCCACCATCTGTAGGTAAGTCCCATTAATTCATTCAATATAAAATTGGTTGTGTACGCAAGTGTCACGTAATACGCATCTGTCAATACGCCGAAAAAAAATATCGAAAATTGGTGAATCACAATTTTCTGTATAGGTAAATGTTTAAATAATACCAAAATTCAGATGTAAGTTTCTCAAAAACAGTTATTTTTTCTTGTTTTTTCTCCGAAATCTTCTAAATAAAATTTGTGATTAGTACTGTTGACGAGGTTACAGCAACCACATGGAGACAACATTACTTTGGTATATTAACGAAGAGTTTCTTTGTCATCGTTAATGTGTTTATCGAAACTCAGGACTGAGAAGAAAAAACAATCTAAGAAAAATTCTCTTAACTCCTCAATGTACGTTATATTTAATATTTTGGCTAATGAGATATCTGATTATTAGACATATTTTGGGTTGATATCAGATGTAAGATTATTATCTGTGAATGATTCAGAATTTTGATTTAAAATCATTTTAGAGACAGAATTTTGTACTTATTGGTAATTTCAATCCTCACCCATCCCTGAGCTCTGCTATGATAACTTTTTCTTCAATTCGCGTTTGTCTTATTTCAATATGATAGAAAATGCAGCAATGTTTTTTAATACCACGCCCAATCTAAGAGTGGAGGTTATTAGTGACTTGGTCATGGGATCGTCTATTAAAAGGTTTGGCCAGTAGCGCATCTAAAAATTGTTTTTCGAGTGATGCTGGTAACTCTCATAACTACACCATCTTGTTTCTTCAGCCGAAGGAAAGTAGGCCAGGCATTATTGACATTTGTTACGAGAATAATTATTAATAAACAGGAATTTCTTTTAAATACGAGGAATACTATTCTAAACAACATACCAAAAGTCTCCAGCTCTATGTTGTGAACATAGTCCTATAGGGGGGGTGGAACCTTCTACAAAATCAGTTTTTGACGTTTATCTCCGTAAATATAGCACCTATGTAAAAAATTGTAATGCACAAAATTATTCTCCATTAAATTTTCTATAAAACATGTACTTATCAGTTTTTACATAAGACGAACATTTCAGCCTGATTACTATTGTTATTACCTCAAAACCACTTTTATAGGAATTTTTTATTTTTAAGTTTTCTCTAAAATTAGGAACTGTACCAATAAGCATCAAAATTCTTTCAGCTTTTCTCCTAAATAAGTATTATTTATAGTGACAATTTCAGCTTCATCAGTTGAGTAGTTTTCTCTAAACCATATAAATACAAAATTTTTTCCAGCCAATTTTTATTTTCCAATTTTCTTAGAAACTACCGAACTAATAGACACCGCGAAATCCTATAAGACTTAGTCCCATGTAAGGTATGCCTTTCGTTAAAATTTCAGCTCTATTACTTTTGTGGTTTTTTCAATACAGGAAATTAAAAATTTTTTTGGAAAAGTAATTTTAAAGAAACGGTCAAAGGGATCAAGCCCGAATTTTTACGGAAGATTATTCTTATATACTTAGTTGCAAGTTTGATAAAACTTTGGTACCTATTTGTTTAGTTGTTTCGGAAAAAACTGAAAAAGAAAAATTGGCTAGAACAAATTTTTTAATAATAGTTTGGAAAAAACTACTGGACTGATGAGGCTGAAGTTTTCACGAGAGATAGTCCTCATATAGGACCAAATTTGATAGAAATTTAATGCTTATTGATTTTACGATTTTTGAGAAAACTGAAAAACAAAAAATTCCTAGAAAAAATGTTTTAAGGAAATGATAAAAGGGATTAGGATGAAATGTTCGTCGTACGTAAAAATTAATAAGTACCTTTTGTATAGAAAATTTAATGGAGATTAATTTTATACATAACAATTTTTCACGTTGGTACAATATTCACGGAGATAAACGCAGAGGCCCAGCAATGGGGGTGTAGGGAGTGTGACACCCCCATCGCCAATTTTGTTGCAAATTTGTTGTAAAATTTGACTGATGTAAAAATTGACTGTTGTTGTAAAAATTATTAAATTAAAAGTAAAATGATATAAAACTTTCTTTGAGAAAAATAATTACGTGTGAGAATACAGAATACTGATGTTCACTGAACCTTCCCCCTAAAAACATATTATCTATGATGACAAAATCCAACAAATCAAAATCCACCTCACATTCTTACATTATCTAGACATAAGAAATTTTTTAATCTCTGCTCACTAAATTCTCTCATCATTGCTGCTTTAATGAAGAAGAAATGTAGGTAGCTTCAAAACTTCCATATCTACATTCAATATGCATTTCCTCCTCCTCTACTTCTTCATCGTCATCATCCACACACGTATCTTTGAAATAACAATTTTACTTGAATTACCAGTAAATGTATTATGTTGATATTAATAATTCACCTTCTTCTATCCCAAATAATATTACCTCTTGTTTTCTCTTCTTCCTTCTATTAATGTTTCCTTGGTAAATAGATAAAGATTGTTTTAATTCCTTCTATCAATATTAATATAATCTAATAATTTCCATCTAGCCACCAAAAAGAAGAACTTAATAAGTAACATTTGTACTAATTGATCTCTCGGTGGCGATTAATACACTATTGTTCTTCATATTTTCATTGGACCAATTCTTTAACCACTTGAAGGCTAAGAGGGGTAAATTTTGAATTTATTTATGTTTTTGTGTAATACATCAATGAGTAGGTATGTTTTTTGGAGTGCTGATTTCAAATTTGATGTTTGTTCTTCTATTTGACCCATTTTTTGACCCCCAGGGGCCAATTTTAATTTTATAAACTTTATTATGTGATACATCATTATGTATTTTTTGGAGATTACTGACTTCAAATTTTACATTCATTTTTTTATTCAACTTATTCTTCAACCCAAAGGGGCTGTAAATTGGGAAAAATTTTTAATTCACAT
Organism: Ericerus pela; assembly: GCA_011428145.1. Classification (NCBI taxonomy): domain Eukaryota; kingdom Metazoa; phylum Arthropoda; class Insecta; order Hemiptera; family Coccidae; genus Ericerus; species Ericerus pela. The sequence goes on from WOFM01000430.1 coordinate 136,623, forward strand.
TTGATTTTATTATAGGTATTATAGGAGTAATTTTTTAGGGTGCTCATTTCAAATTTGATGTTGTGGCTTCAAAATTGGCTAAAGTTTGATTTCTCATATTTTATTATGTGATACATAAACCAGTATTTTTTTTTAGGGTAGTACTTTAAAATTTGACTCTTTTTGTTTACATTTGAAAATAAAAGATAATAGGTAACTGAAGCAAAAATTTTCTTCATCACTCAAATAGCCTGTTAGCAGGACAGGTTTTGTAGATTATTTACATAATTATATGTGGCAATGTCTTTTAAATCTTTTTAAAACTACTAATATAAACTGTTTCTTATTCTCAAATATCAGTTTTCAAGATATAAAAAAATTCAGGGGAAAGGGGGATGTGAAAAGAAAAGAAAAAAGAGAGCATCAGTAGGCTGAATTACATTTAATGTGATAACATTTTCATTTGTATCTATTATCAAATTTTGATAACTAAAAAAATTAATTAATATATCTTGCCACAAACTATTAAAATTGTTTTCTTAGCTTGGAATTTCCTTTTCTGGCCGATTGATTTTGGTAATACTATCGATATGTCGAGATTAAATACAAAACACAGGGAAAATATTTCAATATGTTATCGATAATTTTGGAAAAAACATTGCAAAGAAGGAAGGAAAAATGACAATCGAATGTAAAACGCAACCTGGGTACCAAAAATAAAAATGTTATCACATTAAAAAATGGTTAATGATAAAAATTTATCGCAGGCTAAATTATATTTATAAACCAATTAATTATAGAATTATCCATAATTACAACTTTCTTGACTGTACAATGAGTAATTATTTATAAAGAAGTTACCTTAGGTATATATGTGTTTGTGTCTTTCTCTATGTTCATTTGTATAAATTCATCCAAGTTTTCCTGATTTGAATATTACACAATAAACTTTTTTTTTGCTTTTTTGAAAATTTGGCATTTTGTTATAAATTTCTCAATATTTGACAAAAATATCATAAATTTTGAAAAAAATGTAAAAATTAAGCCATTACACTCCCCAAATGATACTGCTTCGCTGGGCGCCTGGATAAACGTTAAAAATTAATTTTGTGGAAGGTTCCACCCCCTTACAGGACGACGCTCACCACCTAGTGGAGAGTACTTTTGGTATGTTGTTTAGGATAGTATTCCTTTTATTTGAAAAAAAATTCCTGCTTGATAGGAATCATTCCCTACTTTGTTCGTATAATGTCTATAATGCTTGGCCTAAAGAATAACAACATAAACATAGATTGTTTTACTCTTACTCCTTCACCTTCACTAAGCCACCAGTTCTTGCTGTATTCCCTGAAAGTGGATTTTTTTCATAAAACTTAGCTTTAAATTGCAATACGAAAGCCAATGCGCCATTCACGAATTATAATACAACAGGTAACCTTTCCCAGTATTCGCAATTGCCCTAAAATGTTGTTTTTTTTTCTCCCATAGTTATTTGAGTTCGCCTAATTCAAATTTTATTTCCCAATGTGTTCAGCAGTCATGATTTTCTCCTCCTCCCATTTCATCAAATAGAACAACTGGATAGATACCCACCCAACACGTGCCAGGTAAGTACAACATCTACTGTAAAATTAATTTACATTTTTGTCGATACGTAAATGCAGTTACAGTTCCGTGTACCAATTTTATGAATCATATTCGCCGATTAAACACTCACAGTCACGACTTTTCGTCGAATGCACAACCATCGGGTTTTCTATTTTGTAATTTTCACAAAGAACTGACATTGTCTTCCGCGAATTTTTCCCAAATTTAAAAACGTTATTCATTTGTTTTGTTCGAATTCGGGTCCTAATAGAATTGAAACCCACAGATTGTAGTGCAACCAAAATGAGCATAAGTACGACAGGTACTTACCTGTCATTCGTTTGTTAATCGACATCGCAAATGTATATAGGTATTGCTAAATGCGCGTTTGCGTTATGTGGTTACGTACCTACATCTACATTTTGAAAAGTGAAAGGATTTTTGATTCGAAAATGAAGACAGATTGGGCACAAGTGGTTCAGCGTCAATTTCGTCAACAAAAACAACTTTTTCTGCCTCGCTTCTTTTTCTTATTTTTACTTATCTTATGTACCTACCTATATATACATATATATATATTATAGGAATATGAGTTGGTTTTATATCGAGTAGGTCTTTTTTATTTATGTTAATTTTAACGACTTTTTAGGCCACATTTTTTCTTACTTTTTTACACGAACCACTTTAAAGTTTCCACATTCGTATCAATTCGAATGGAGATTTGATGAAATCAAAATTTATGACATTCTTTTCACCACACTTATCTCAATTGTCACCGCACTCACGTGGAAAAATTTGTTTTTCATAACAAACGAGCACGCCTGTTTTGCTCGATCTAAGGTCGAATGCGAGAACGACCCTTAAAAGTATTTGTTACATTTTTCACATTATCAAAATTACACTTTGTAGGTACCTACGTATGTAAGCGTAAATCACTATACGAGTAGGTATGCCGTAGTCAAAAATCAAAAATCAGGAAAATTCATGAATTTTCAGTCAGAAAGGAAAATGCCAGAAAAAAGTCTTGATGTGCCCCATTTCGTATTATGTACCTGACTAATCTCAGTTAAAAATGTAAATTTTTTTTTATTTCCAGTCATTTATCGATTTAAACCAGTCAAAATCGATGGTCAGTTAATATTTATAATGCCTCAACTTTAGATTTATTCATAAGCAAATATAAGTACACTTGAAAGCCGAAAATGAAATTAATTTACCAAGTTATACTCTTTGACTAAAATTAGGGTGAATTATGTTTTTTTGAAAAAGGAATTCATCTTATGCCTTTAGATACATACAGTGTCGAGGGATTAGGTGAGGGGGATTATTTTTTTTTTTTTTTATTGAAAAAGAAATTTATCTCATGCCTTTAGATATAGCTAGCGAAAAGTTGAAAATTTTGCAAATAATTGACTTTTCTATCATTTATATTTTTTTTGACTATAGTCCGTTCTCAAAGAGAAGTGAATTTTTTTCGAAGGCGTAAAGAGGGGGCATCGAATAAATGATGTTACCAAGTTAAATTAATATTGCCAGGCAAAATAAAAAATCATATACAACCTGGCGTACTTTATTTTGCATCCAGCGTGCATTCTTACTTTTTACACACCCAAAATTTCACAAGGTTCAATTCCCACGTATTTGCATTTCCTCTAAGATATTTAGAAAATTAACTAAACTTTTTCAGTTATTATTGATAATACCTTTGCCCAGATTGGGAATCGAACCAGAAAAGTACATACTGAAAAGCAACGACACTATCCGCACAGTTACGCCACTGCCAATAGTTATGTGAGGTGTGGGCATATATCGGTTCACATCCCCCAACCACTCCTCCAGTGCTGCAGCCACAGTTGCAACACAACAACATAGCAGAGCCATTCTGCTGAAGGGGTGTGAACTGGGGGAAGAGCGCTGTGTGTTCATTGGTCGCATCAGGAATCACCACTTCTATAAGTTTCCAGTATGGGCAATCAAATTAACAACCTACAGATTGAAAAGTTGACAATGCTATCTGCGCAGCTATGCCACTGTTGATAGCTATGTGTGGTGTGGGCATATATATCATTTCATGTCCCTACAACCTTAAAAGTTTTCAGTCAAAAAGAATAAAATTGGAAAATCAAGACGTTAAATTTGTAAGTATTTTCATTTTTACCTAATTATTAGATTTGGCAACACTGTTGCCAAAAACCTATTACAATCATCAATTCTTTTTTTCATTTTTTTTTTCATGATTTTAAATTTTGTTGGGTGGAAAAGTTGAAATAAGAAATTAATTATTTTGTCATTAGTTTATTAGTTTTCTGTTGCTTTGTCTTATCCATTTAAGTGAATTCTATCATGTGTGAAATTAGTTCGAATTCAAAAATCATTTGCTTGAACTTAAGTGTACTTGCATACCTGATATCCTTTCTTTTTTCATTCTTTTTTCATAAAAAGTGCAAAGGCCAAACCTCTTGCAATTTTGAATCAAAACAGCCTGTTTTTATAAATTCTGTGAATTTCAATATTGACTAATTTATGTTTTTGTCGAAGTCATTTGCGTAAATAAGTAAATAAAAACTAGTCTCAAAAACGATGATTCCATAATAATTCGCTAACTCTTAAAAAAATTTACATTTAGTCTCTTTGCCGGCTTTTTCTCTTTTGCCTAGGAATTTTTATAAAAACCTGATAACTATAATTGACTCCAACAAACATATTAATTATAATATATGTTAAGGTCAATGTGATGAAACAAACATTATATGTACACAAAGAGAAATCATTGTGTAAGATGACCACAATTCAACTGATCAAACGTTGAGTAAATTTTCATAATTTTTAACTTATGACCAGTCATTGTACATCGTACACGTTTACCAATGAAAATCCGCTAATGTATTAATATGCTTAATTGATGGGAGATTAGTTAAATTGGATTTCCTTATTAATGAAAAACGAATTTTTTTTATGCCTTTAGGGTTCGAGGTTGGCTGATCAGAGGAGATAGGTCATTTTATTATTAAAAATTATTATAGGATGGTATTTTTTCATGAAAACAACGATTGTCTGGTTGTGATGGACAAATGTTGACAAGTGTCTGTTATCGGAAAAGAAGGATGTTTTTTCGGGTGTTTCCCGTTGCGTCCGTTAGAAAACTGACAAAAAGTATACAGAAAGAATAAAATAATATTATATTTCTACCTGTTTAACCTCTGTTTTTTATTAGGTAGATAGTATTGAATCTGACTCATCTACCGACAGCGGTACGCGGCGAACATAAAATGTTAACACACCAACCAAAAAAACTAAAATTAGGCTACATTAAAAAAATTCTGTGATACAAGGATTTGAATAAGGCATATCAGAGAAGCCAGCCACAGAGCAACTTTATCGACTAACATTTCCTTAATTTTCTTCTAAAATAGGTAATCACTCTAGAACCTGAAGGAAAAGTATTATAGCAAAGCTCGAGGATGGGCGAAATTTGACTAAACGTGGATTAAAATAAAAAATAAAAAATTATGTATACCTACCTCCCTAACAGGATTTTAATTTAAAATTCTTAGTCCTTACCAAAAAATGATTTTATAGATTCGATACCTAAAATTCGTTCAATAACCCGATATTAGCCTATGTTTGAAAATCCGAAACACCAATAGGTCAATAAAAAATTGAGAAAATAACAAAAGTTTTCGCTTTTTTTTTATGTAGGTTTTCGAAGAAAATCGATATATTAAAATTGATCTGATATTAAGACTCAAGGGCGAGTCTTTTGACTCCAGGAAACATTTGGCACTATTAGCTGAAATTCATATGTATACCGTCAAAACCAGAATTTGGTCTTTTTTAGTCAAAACTGGTTTCAACTTATTTTGGGTTTTGACATTGATATGTTGGTCAGAACGAAAACTGGCCAAAGGATTGCGCATTCTAGCATTGACTTCTAAGTCCAAATTAGATTGGACCAAGGGTATTTTTTCTAATCTAGTTTTGACTAGTAAATTCTAGAAAAGAACAAATTCTAATTTTGAATGTAACATAGCCTATATAATATATATTTATATACAATGCTACGAAACACGGTACAGGTCGCGATAGTCTTGAAATTTCGTATACTTATTTGAATCTAAGACAAGGATGAGGCTTATTGTTTTTGGCAGTACATCTTATTATGTTGCATTTTTGGGGTTTAAAGTGTTATAATTATTGTTATAAAGTACCTGCGTAATTTTCAAGAAATAGGCACGAAATTCGGTGCTGACATTGAATATATAATTATATTCTACCATTCTGCAAAATTTAGTTTCAATCGGCTAAACGATTCATCGGTAGTAGTGTTTTTAAAAAGATTTCAAATTATTACCTAGAAGAGAAGCTAAATTCCAGATGAAGCAACGACGGTGGTCCGAAAGCAGGCTTACTGTCATTTTATTTATTAAGCCATCATTTGTTCGTATTTTGTAACTTCACAATACAATTCGTAATGAGACATTTCATTAAAAACGTAAGTAATTTTCACCCAAAATTCTGCCATTTTTAGTTATATTTATTCGAATTTTACTTAGTTTTTTCTTTTGGTTAGGAAAACCTAGAATTTTTAGCGTAGCTTTCTACGTTAACGTTTTTTCATCGAATCTTGACTCATGACAAGAAACGATGACAAAAAAACTTTTATTGGATGTATTGTTTTGAAAAAGTTGTTTTCTGGGAAGGTGGCTGCCCGAGGTTCAGTATTTATACTATTTACACCCATTATTTTGGAATATGATGTTGTTACATTTAGAAAAATGTATTCCAGCGTGGTCAAACAAGGTTCAGCCATCATTATATGGACAATTTGAGAAATCTAACGATTGTTTCTCTGAATACGAGGGAGAGGGAAGAGTGCCATGTCCCGTTCAAAGTCTGCAAACAAACCTAACTGACCTCCTTGATATAGGTTATTGCTCACGGAAATGATAAAACTACAAGGTTTTTAGTAATTTTGATTATATTAATTTGAGATTTTCAAACTATTTTCAACTGAATTTTTCACATTGGTTAGTGATTTCTGTGAACGTTGGCGTGGTTGTGGTCAGTACATATCTTGCATGGTTCGAAAAACTACGAAACCGGTTTTAATGGAATTTTCATCCACAGAAATGTTAAAATCTGAATGTTAGTGAACCTTTTAAACTTTTGAAAAAACAAAACCTGAATTTACGATATTATAACGGTATAGAATTAAATATCAGAATGATATTTAAAAGCATGAAAACCTGAAAATGACGTTTTAATAAAATGAAATTACGAAAAATGCTATCGCAGCAGCTTTCGAATCATAATTTCATTCCGGGCAAAGCCAGATAAATATATATATATGTACCAATGTAGAGTAAGTACCTAGGCTACATCAGATTTAGAACCATATTATAATATCGTATCAAAAAAAAAGATATTCATCGAGCAAATAAAATATCAGCACATTTCACGAGTATTGACGATTTAATTTTTTTCCTGGACCTTCAACACCTAAGTTAAGTATAACTAGGCAGGCTATACATATATATATGTATATTTTTTACAGACACCTCTGGGTAATTGTTTCGACTAATCACTGTAGATGTGTGTACATTCATATCTAACCTAATTAAACCGAATAATAATAATGATCACATTCTCCTTCGTAACTCGTGTCTGGCGATATACGAGCTATTTTCAGAGAAAACAATCGAAAATAAAACAATAGCAAGGTTATACCTGCACGTTGACATGATCGACGTCACTTGATGCATTACTCAATAATCACTTTTATAATTCTTATTTTACATTTAAAAATTTGATTTAAAGTCAACAGCGATCAAAGAGAGAAGTGGAAAATAAAATTTTCTTATATAGGTACCTATAAATATTATTAATCAATAATTTCGATGACTGACAAGGTTCAGGTATTTCAGGTGAGTGAGGAACAAAACCGAGGTCAATGATTCGTCAATCGTAACATCAGGCAAAACAATGCCGATGGCAGGCCAGTTGGGAAGGTAGATTTCGACTAAAACGGACAGAATTTCGAATTATGTGTATTGCGGGTTGCTTTAAGTATACGGCTTTTATGAATTTTTTTTTACTATACTTAATGAAAACTTAAAAAAGCCATAATTTGGAAACTAATGGAACAATTTGGCCCATCTTCAAACGTGACCGAAATAAACATCCGCAGTATGTACCTGATAAATTTTTTTCCGATCCGTGAAGGAATACTTCTCCAATTAGTTGACAAATTTTTTTACATCGTATAATTAGGTATATACGTATGTGCGTGAATAAACTTTTGGGGGAGAGTATTTTTGGGATCTGGAGACCATGATTGGAAAAACTCTAGTGAAACTTTCTCAAAGTGTTGACATCGGACCCTCCGCAAGCGGTGGATTCTACGCGATCTCCCTAAAAATTAAAATAGAAAAATGGCAATACATTAACCGAAGGTCGAGATGTAAAATTAGTTTTCCGAACAGTGTTATGACTGTTTAAGTTTATTATAAAATTTATTGACCTTTTTCTGGTTTGAAAAAACTTGTAAGAAATACATAAACGAAGTGTCGCATATTTTAATAATAATAACGAAAAATTCGCCATTAAACAACCGTAAGCACTCCCTTTTAGTAGTTTAAATAATGCTTCATTCTCTTATAACCGTTTGAAATCTCGAGTTGACCGTAAAAACAATTATGATTTTTTGCTTTTTACATATTTCAATATTAAAAATCTACAATATTTTTGTTCCGATTATCCCATCACAAATATGAGTTAACCTTTTGACAAACTACACTTTTTCCTTACTACAAACCGTTATTCTACTGCAATGATTATATTTCCCTCTTTCAAGGGGAAAAGGGGTATTCGCATCTTCTATGCTGTCTCTTCTGACCCCTCTTCAGTCACAATACCACCGCCGCCATCATCACCATCGACAAAGAAACACTATTTTTAGACGTCGAGCTACGTTTAGGCTACGTCTTTGTTGCACTGTACTTTTTCCAAAACTGATCTATGCCTAACTCCAAACTATAGCTCGGTAAAATAAGGATCTGAAATGGAATTAGTAGATGCAAAAGACGGAGGGAGGCTCTTGAATAAGTAATAAAAATGCTCCATCTTATGCGTACGTTTCTCTCATTAACACTATGTTACACAAATCCGGACATTAAACGAACATTTTCAAAAGCGAAATTTTTGCTCGTCTATAATTAAAATAAGTTACCTAATATTTTTAATAAAAACATTTCTACACATTTTGTTCATAACTATCATAGGGACTGAAATACAAGATGGTGAAGAAAGGTTTTCTTTTAAAAATCATTGTAAAATCCGAATTATTTTCGTGTTGGAATCTTGTTTTTTTTTTTTTCCATCAGGTTTCATTTGGGTCTACGAAAAAAAAAAAAGAAGGAATTAAGATAATTTTTCCTCATATTATCAAGTGATATATCGTACTTTTGAATTTAATTAATTCTTTGACCCTTTCGGAACACAAGAATGGGGCAATGTTTTTTTTTGTTTTTTTTTTGTTTTGCGTATTATTGAGTGATAGATCACAGGGAATATTTTTCGATTTGGTCCGATTTTTAATTGAAACGATTGTCAAAATATTTAAGAACACAAAAATGTTGTTAAAATAAGAGAAGAAAGCAAATACAGATGCATAGACCTTATGCTAGTGAAGCTGCGGGTAATAGTTCCTCATTAGGCTAGTATAATACCTATTAGACGCATACTAGCAAACAAATTGTGCAGTTTATTTATATAATTTAACAAAATATGTTTAATAAATTATATCTGTTGTTTTTTGTTCGTTTGTTTTTTTTCTTGAGTAGATAGCCCAATTACCTTTAAAAGTGAAAAAATCATTACGATTTGCCTTATCTTTCATCATATTTTCTTTTTTTTCCCTGGATTAAACGAAAAATATTTCCGTATTATTCGGAGAAAAATGTATAGAAAAGGCACCTTTTGTTCTGTTCTTGGAAATTTGGCCACACGTATCCAAAAAACTGGTTTAACAGGCGATGGATTAAGCGGCGCCTACTGCACTTCATTACAGAGCTTTTCTTTCTATACTCTATAGCGCGATTATGGTAAATGGTCGAGCATTTATTATTGATCAGCAAATGCTGAGTATGCTTAGGCATTTGCTCAGTATGTGCTCATACTTAAAATTCTCAAGCATTTAATAGCAGCTCAAGTTTGTCGAGTTTTTGCTCAGCATGCTCGAACATTTTCATTATTTTGTCTTAAAACAAGATATTTTTAGTTTCAAACTTGCAATACTGTCAATTTATAGTATTCTATAAGGTCTATGTCCAAAGCTATCTACAGATTTTGCTGTAAATCTGGTGAAAACGAGTGAAACCTATGTACATTTTAGGGCTTTAGATATTAATTCTGGCCCAGATTTTCGCGTTTACCTGGCTATTCAGTTTTAAACGATCGAAACATATACCTACACAAAGGTGTAGATAAGGGCAGAGATGCCAATTTCAGTTTTTTTTCAGTTTTGCCAAATTTTGTAATTGTAATTTGTAAATGAGGGGAAACTGTTAATTAGAATGGACAAAATAATTTTTGTGTTGGGAGAATCACTTCCGTGTTGCAGTTGTACCTAATGTGTCCATAAATCAACGCATATGGATAAGGGAGAGGTTTCTAGAGGATCAAGGTGCTATCTCAACTCTGATAAATTAGCTTGATATAAAAAATAGTGTTTTTGTCAAAGATGATGTAATTGTAGTGAGGGGGCTCAGAAGAGACAGTAGAGAAGATGTGGACTCCCTTATGATGGAGATATCCACACCCTTGATGCAGGCATAACACCCTATCATCATATTCTGTATGATTTGGATTCAAATGCCCAGAATGTCTGTTAAACTGTGTAGGTACATATGTAGATTGTAGATAATGTTATACTCAATCACCATTTCTTTTTGGTTCATTAAGTGCTTAGCATTCGCTTCTTGTTTTTTTCAAGTGTTCCAATATATGAGTTCGGTGCTAATTAAAAAATTTAGTCATAACATTGGAAGATAAAGCAGTATGGGATCAATAGACCAAAAGATCGCAATTTTCGATCATTATATCCATTCAAAAAATGATCTAATTTTGAGATCTAGATCACCATTTTTCATATATTTTAGATCTGTAGTTCTTCAAATTAGATCATTTGTAATAACCTAAGTTAATGACTTGAATCATATAATCAAATCATATAAATATAAAAATTAATTAATTAATGACTCAAACTTGTTATTCTTATTTCAACTTTCTCTTTTTTTTCGAATTTTTCAATTCTTACATGGCAGAAAGAGGTGATTGAAAGAAAATTGGGAAGTGATCTGAAAAATCAGGAAACAATCTAATTAATTATATCGCGATCTAGATTACCTTGTTATTTTGATCTACAAATTGTGATCTAGATTGCCATATTCTCAAGATCTGTAGATTGCAATCTAGATCACCTTCATTGACCTATCACCACACACTTGTACAAAGCATACATGGTAATAGAAAAGAGCACTGACTTCAATAATTCCAGTCCTAGGACCTAGATCTTGCTTGAAAAATTTAGAAAGAATTATTTTTCACTTTTTAGTGCATTTTGCATTGTTTTTTTTAAGTCGGTTGTTGTTTTGAAAAATTTTTTTCAATGAATTTTTGTTTCTAGCATTACCCGCAATATTATTTTAAAACTGACAGTTTTTTTATTTAAAGATAACTCCTAAACTACTTCATCGATTCTAAAAAAAATATAATGGGACCATAATGGGATCATCCTCTTTCATTTGAAGAGTTTTCTTTCATTTTTGTATTTCTTCCATAAATAACCAATCAACGTTACCACTTCCACTTTATTTTTCATTACTATTTTCTCCTTCCACCTTTTTTACCATTGTTATCTCTCAGTCTCATCATTAAACATTGGTAAAAATTGGGTAGTGGACAGTTTTTCCTAACTAGACTCCAGAGGTATTTTCAATGCTAAAAAGTACTACTATATGCATCGGTAATAAATTCTTAAAAATACCTATTGTGGGGACTCATCGGTATGAGGTGTAGGGGCTCGGACCCCCGACGACAGTCGCCGCCCCATAGGGCAGGCAACTTATCGTCCTTGCGACGTTAAACCAACACACAATATTACGTTCGATCGTAATTATCGACGTATACGTACAAGATAATATACGAGTACGAATCGTGACGTCATCCATCAATCACTGTCACGATTCGTACACGAACCGGCCAGCCGCCACCTACGATAGTAGGGGATGATGCGACCTGGCCGTACTTAAACAACGTACGTATTTTATTACGTACGTGTGTTTGTGTGCACCAGCCAAAACGGGTATAAAAACTCACAGAACCGGCTCTAAAATCGCCAGTGTTCGGTTTGGTTTTGGCTTGCCCATACTTTCGTATGAAGTGGCTGAACACGCTTAAATTCTGTAGAATTTCCTTCTGGTGAGAATATCTCTCACGACAAGGTATTCCACAGTGGTGACCCCGACGTGATTTCGGCCACGTCGTGAGGAGTCTTAGGCACTTCGGCGCTAATTCAACTTGGCGCAGTAGCGCTGGCGAGATTCTCGCTTGCTCGGCAAATTAAAAATATTTTTTTACCTAGACTAAGACACCTTTAGGTCGTCGAAGTAAGAGTCTACTGAAGTGGGAATTTATACCCCTCTCCTTAAAATATACAAACAAGGAGAAACCAGACAGTAGACCTGGAGGAAGAAGGTTGGACTCATCCCCCAACTCCCCCGACTTCGACTCGACACTCATTGAATTTAGCAAACATAGAAGAAGGCCCTCAACACCCAGAATTAGCACGACTGGGAACTGCAATAAACAAAGAAGATCTTGCAGTTAAAACGTTGAGAAGTGGTCGGACTTTAAGCCAAAGTTCCGACCCGAAAACACCTGTCCTACAAACACAGGAGCCAGTGTTTTCGACCAGTAAGGAAGACAGAAGTACTGTGGAATACGCTTGTCAACAAAAAGACACAGCAATGGTTCCACCACCAACTGAAAACCCGCAACCATCACAGGGAGGCAGTAGTCAGCCGCAGCTGACACCCGAAGTTCTGGCCCAAATCTTGCAACTCCTACAAATGCAACCAGGACAGAACCCCAATCTCTATAGACGAAGGATAGATATCCCGGAATTTCTGCCGAATGAGGTAGAATTATGGTTGACTCTATTGGAAGGCAGGTTCAGAACAGAGAACATAACTCTGAACCAGCGGTATACACATATCTGTGGAGGCATGCCCCCACAGATAATCCGCCACATTCCGGACGTTATGGAATGCCCTTCGACAGAAGAGGACAAGTATGCCTGGTTCGTCAAGAAAATTAAAAAAGTATTTGGAAAAACGAAAAATGAAATAATAGATGATGTGATGGGTGGTATGAAGATGGGGGACGACAAACCCTCAATCTTCATGGCGAAGTTACGACAGAAGGCGGACAATATCGTAGCCCCTTCTGTCATAGGCAATCAATTCTGTAAGCAACTACCACAAAGCGTTGTGCAGTGCCTAGCCGCCGTTGGTTCCACGGTAATCAATACATCCGCGGATCTGGACTTCCTTGCGAAATCCGCAGACAATGCGCTCGAATACACAAGGTCAAAGCCGGTGGTCAGCGCAGTATCTGCAGAGACTGGGGAACTCGCTCAACTTAGAGCTCAAATAGCTCAGTTGACTGAGGAAATAAAGAGGAACAAAAGCCAAAGCTCGACGAAGCCCAATAGTAGCTGGCGACAAAGATCGAAAAGTAGAAGCAACAACAATAATAATAGCAGCAGAGGACGTCAGTCCCGGTCAAGAGACCGCAGATCTAGTTCCGGAAGCAGGGGTCAGAGTTCAACTCCCCCTAGAACAACATCTCCCAAAACCCAGTCTCGAAATTGGGATGATAAGAGTTGCTTTTTCCATAATAGATTTGGCGCTGAGGCCACCAAATGTAACAACAGGTGCAGATGGTGGGGTAAAACCTTCAACAAGGAAGCGTCAAACTAGAACGAGGGGCCATCTGTGCGGCCGAAGACCCCTCGGAAAAATACTCACGCCGCCTGTTCATCAAGGACAGGACAAACAGGAGACGTTACTTAATTGACTCGGGAGCAGACCTGAGCATATTGCCAGTAAATAAAACCCAAAAAGTACTTCCTCCGAAATACTATCTCCGTACTGTGAATGGTCAAAACCTTCCAGCATACGGACTTGAGACAAGCAAAGTAGACATCGGACTCAGCAAAAATATGACGTGGTCCTTCACGGTTGCAGACGTTCCAAACCCGATCCTGGGTGCAGATTTTCTTGCACACTATGGCCTGATCATCGACCTCAAACACGGTAAACTGATCAATAGTGAAAATAAAAGTGTGGAAGGCAAAACGCTAGCATACAGACTGGACACAAACATATCCAGCTGTACTAAAGTCGACGGACAACTCTTACGGATCCTGTCAGACTATCCTGGAGTCACTCAACCCTCAATTCGCAGGCATCCTACGTACAAACACGACACGGTTCACTACATAGAAACCAAAGGACAGCCTTGCCATGCTAGAGCACGACGGTTATTACCCGACAAACTCAAAGCGGCACGAGAGTACTTCAATCGCATCGTTGAGGAGGGCGTATGTCGCCCCTCAAAAAGCTCATGGAGCTCTCCTATCCACATGACAAAGAAAGCAAGTGGAGAGTGGCGAATTGTCGGCGACTACAGGGCCTTAAACGCCATAACAGTTCCTGATCGCTACCCAGTCCCCAATATAATGGACTTCAACGCGAATATGAAGGGTAAAACGATGTTCACAAAAATAGACATCAACTGGGCATTCCACCAAATTCCTATGGCCAACCAGGACGTTCCAAAGACAGCGGTTATAACCCCCTTTGGATTATTCGAATACCTTCAAATGCCGTTTGGACTACGCAACTCAGCACAAACTTTCCAACGATTTATCAATGGACTGTTTAGGGAATTGCCGTTTGCATATGCATACCTGGATGATATCTGCATTTGCTCAGAAGGCGGTGAGCATCAGCACGAGGAGAATGTGAGAGCCGTGGTACAGCGTATACACGCAGCCGGACTCACTATCAACGTAGGCAAAAGCTTATATGCACAGACCGAAATTGACTTCCTCGGCTACAAAGTCTCGACCGAAGGCATTTCCCCCTTGAAGACCAAGGTAGAGCCAATATTGAACTTCCCGAAGCCCTCAAATGTCGCAGAACTTAGGCGTTTCTTGGGGATGGTGAATTTCTACAGACGTTGCATGAAGAATGCAGCAGCCGAACAAAGTAAGCTGTTTGCACTAATAAAGACAAGTAAAAAGAAAGATAAAACTCCACTCGAATGGAACGAAGAAGCCGAACAGGCCTTTGAAAATATCAAAGAAACACTGGCAAATGCAACTCTGTTGGCTCATCCAGACGAAAGTCTGCCGTTATGCGTAAGTACCGATGCATCAGACTTTGCTATTGGTGCAACATTGTACCAACTGGACACTAACAACATCAAATTACCGCTAGCTTTCTTCTCGAGGAAGCTCTCAAAAACAGAAAAGAATTACAGCACATACGATAGGGAATTGCTCGGAATTTTTGCTGCGTTGAAGCATTTCAGGCACCAGTTAGAGGGTAGATGTTTTTCTGTGTATACTGACCATAAACCCCTAACATATGCCTTCACACAAAAAGCAGAACCGGCATCTCCGAGAAGAGCACGACAGTTAGACTATATTGGTCAACTGACTACCGACATTCAGTATATAAGTGGAGAACTTAACACTCCAGCTGATGCCTTGAGTAGAATCGAAGCTATCTCGGTTCCTGTCCAATTGCCTTATGCTGAAATAGCTAAAGCACAGCTTAAGGATGCAGAATTGCAGGGGCTGTTATCGAACGATGATACTACCCTCAAATTGAGACAGCGAAAAATTCCCGGTACTGATGTTTTATTAACATGTGACATCAGTACAGGTAAGAATAGGCCATTTCTACCGGTAAAATATCGCAGGTTGGCTTTCAACAGTGTACATAATCTGTCACATGCTGGGCCAAAATGTAGTGCTAAACTAATTTCAGAAAGATTTGTATGGCCACGAATGAAGTCTGACTGCAACAAATGGGCTCGCAGTTGCCTGAACTGTCAAGAATCCAAAGTAGGAAGACACACTCGCTCGCCCCTCAAATCATTCAAGCAAACACAGCGGTTTAAAACGGTTCACATGGATCTGGTAGGCCCATTGCCACCATCCCAAGGACACAGATACCTGTTGACGATAATAGACAGGGCAACACGATGGCCGGAAGCAATCCCTCTTCACGAGATGTCAGCTCCAACAGTAGCTGCAAGGTTATACGATACCTGGATTGCGAGGTATGGCGTACCGGAAGTCATAGTCACAGACCAAGGTCGCCAATTCGAGAGCTCGCTCTTTAAAGAGCTGGCAAATAAGCTTGGTGTTCAACACAGTCATACCACAGCTTACCATCCTCAAGCCAATGGCAAAATAGAGAGATGGCATAGAGCTCTCAAAGCCTCCATCATGTCACATGATACAAAGAGATGGGTAGAAGTACTCCCTACCATCCTCTTAGGCCTTCGATCCGCCCTACAAACTGATACAGGTCACTCTGCAGCGCAATTAGCGTTCGGCGAAGAGCTACGCCTTCCAGGGGACTTCTTCACAAAATTGAAAGAAGTTAGCCCCGAGATAATGGTACAAAATATAAGAAATGATGCCAACAACTTCCTAAATCAGGCAACTCGTCATGGCCAGCCCAAGATTTACGTCTCGAAACACTTGGCCAATACCTCACACGTATTTGTTAGAGACGAAAAAATGAGATCTGCGCTGGAGAAACCATACGCCGGTCCTTATAAAGTAGTATCACGAGATGAGAAAAACTTTGTGATACTCATCGCAGGCGAACCAAGAACAATTTCAATCGACAGATTGAAGCCTGCGTACTTGGTAAGTGACGATAAAAGAATTAGAAGGGTACAAAAGGAGAACCCCGAAAATACACAGACGAATTCCGAAACAAAAACGGAAGAATTCGTCGAAAAAAGTGAGAAAAACACCTCACATAAAGAAAAACTCAAGAAAACAGTGAGATTTTCGGACGATGTGATCACCAAAACATTTGATCCTGAGGCCCCCTTACAACCACGTAAAAGAGGTAGACCTCCAGGCACGAAAAAACGCAAAAATTCACATCCTTCCCGCACGTCCGAGAGGTTAATGCGACGAAAATAAAAAATTTACTCCCGAAAAGTAATATCCGTAGAAAAATCGAAACCCGCTAAAAACATACGGGGAATATCGGAACTCCGTGAGACAAAGAAACTCCGGAGATAAGCAAACGAGGAATGCCAACAAAAAGAAGAAGACAGGAATAAACAAATCCACGTGCAATACGGAAACAAAACATTGCAACGTGCGAGTACCGTTAACCGCAAAGATAATCTCTACGACGTGACGTCACAAACGGAGATTCCTTTGTACTTAGAATTCGAAAAATAATATTCACTGAGTTTATTTCAGGCATAACTCTGCTTAAACCGATCAGATCTTAACCGGAAAACTTATATATGGCCGAGAATTTTAAGCGCTATCCCCTCTACGTGTAGATAAGAAGATCCGAAAATAAAGAAAAATAACTGTAAAGGTAAATCGAAAAATGAGGTAAAAACAGCAGTTCTCGAACTTCTGAACTACTTAGTCGCTTCTTGAGCTTTATTTTTGGTGCCTTCTCCTAACTAATAACCCATTCTAATCATGTCACGTATACCTATCCCGATGTCCGCCAGCTTCCACTTCGCTAAGACATCCGCTGAGAAGTCAAAAACTCAGCAGATGACGAAAACGAAAACGGAGCTGGATAGGATAGAGGAGGAGCTGTTGATGGACACAGCTCCTCCGGTTGCCGATGTACTGGCGGAGATGACCACTCCGTTGCCGCCAGTCATCTCTCCACCTCGATCTCCGGAGGAGACGACTCCGACTCCGGAACCCCCGAAGCCGGAGCCGAAACCCGAGGAGAAGAAGGAAGCAATGGGCTTCCTGTTCACGGCCGAGAGGGCCGCGAACGAGCGGGCAAGGATGGCTGCATGGACATCGGGGAATACAAACTCCCCGATGCACAGAAAGCCAGAGTTCAAGCGTCCGCTGCCCCCTCACTCCCGTCATCACCCTTACGCCCACGCTAAACACGCGAAGTCGAGGCACAGGGGTGAGACTAGCCGGAGCAACTACCTGGCCCGAGCAAACGCCCGTAGAGAGTCATACGAGTGCGTTGGAGCCGCGGTGGGAAGTGCTCTGGCCAAATGGGAGGCCGACCAAAAACGGAAGTAGACCCGCACGTCCCCCAGGCCTTGCGCATTTTAGGTCGTTTTTGTGGCGCAAAAACTGGGGGGGAGTAGCTGTGGGGACTCATCGGTATGAGGTGTAGGGGCTCGGACCCCCGACGACAGTCGCCGCCCCATAGGGCAGGCAACTTATCGTCCTTGCGACGTTAAACCAACACACAATATTACGTTCGATCGTAATTATCGACGTATACGTACAAGATAATATACGAGTACGAATCGTGACGTCATCCATCAATCACTGTCACGATTCGTACACGAACCGGCCAGCCGCCACCTACGATAGTAGGGGATGATGCGACCTGGCCGTACTTAAACAACGTACGTATTTTATTACGTACGTGTGTTTGTGTGCACCAGCCAAAACGGGTATAAAAACTCACAGAACCGGCTCTAAAATCGCCAGTGTTCGGTTTGGTTTTGGCTTGCCCATACTTTCGTATGAAGTGGCTGAACACGCTTAAATTCTGTAGAATTTCCTTCTGGTGAGAATATCTCTCACGACAAGGTATTCCACACCTATTATAGAACTCATTTGCTGGTGCATTCAAGATATACAACCATAATTTTATTATTAATCACGACTGAAGCAAGGCGCCAATAAGTTTTTTATAGTCAAACATTTTCACAGAATAAGCAGTTTCCAACTGAACTACGGACAGAAATATAGTCGAAGAATTATTCTATGTTTTTATTTCATTACAAAATAATGACTAATTTATGTTATACAGTGAAAACAAACTCGAGGGAGAATACTTCGAACGTTCTAAACCAGGTTTTAGGTGTATCAAAGAATTTCCCTTGGATTTCGAATGAATTGTCAGGAAGCATCCTATCCTTCACAAATGATTCATTTTTTTAATACAAACATTATTACCAATCAAAATAAATGAAGAGATTCAAACTGAATAAGAAATTAAAGAATGTTCAAGAAACTTCTCTCATTGCTAGTGGCCTTGAATAGAACATTGATAATAGATATAAATATAAGGAAGATACGCAGTTAAAAACAATTTAATTGTCGATTGGAACGATAGGTAACTTCAACAGGATATGAATTTTTGAAAAGAAAATACTTAAAATCCATTTTTATTTGTTAGCAATGAACAATATTCTTGCCAAGAGGAAATGACATAAATTTCGTAAGCGAATACTGAATAATGTGGCATGGAAAATACAATAGAGAACTGAACAATTATCTGCGTTCGATATGACAAAAAAGAGCTATACTTGAAAATTTTAGAATTGAACAAGTTCTGTCAAAAGTCAACTAAGTATATCAATTCTACTCCAGAGTTTTAAATTCCATACCTGTTCTGTGATATGAAAAAACTCAAAAAATTTATTGCTCAAATAGAATAATTTTTGTGATAAGAGGAGTAACTGACACAAACTCATTAATGGCTTTGGAAAATAATTTTTCATCAGAACCTATTCATCGAGTTGGGTCAAGAAATTCAGCACTTATTGAAAAAGTTTTTTCAAAGTACTATGCTGGAAAAACAAAAAACTCCTTCAAAGAACTAGTGTGGAACTTTTCCAAATCAAACAGCAAATTTTTAAAAAGTGATAAAAATGTCGCATTTCTTGCCAAATTGAACAGACCTACTGTGGTAGGCAAAAGTGATGGAAAATCCACCGAGTATTTTAAATTCACAAGAATTGAAGGAATAGCTTCGTTTGGGCAGTTATAGAAGAACAGGATGTACAGGAATAATGCATTTGTTTACTGTAATTAAACAGGCAAATTTGTTGAAGAGTTACCCTAACACTTTTCTGCAGTTTTCTACATCTAGTTAATCTGTCATAACACTGATAACATGGATGAAAATTATACAAGCATCTATGATCAAACAAAGAGGATGTTCTTTCGGTGTTTCCAGTTAGGTCTATAAACAGACGATGGAAGAAAAGTACTTGAGAGAATTAAAAAGATAAGACTTCTGCCTGTTGAGCTTTTTTTTTTTAATGCAGTAAATAATTTGGCTAATCCATTCTGAAAGATAAAATGTGAAAATAAAACAAAAGAATATAACGATGAAAAAATAAAATTACAAAAAAAGTTCTAACTGCCATAAGGATTTGATCATGAGTCACCTGGGTGATGGGCCAGGTTGTATATCAAGGCATCATTGAGAAGCTCACCAAAGAACTGATTCAAACTTCAATAGTTACAACACCACCCTAAAAACACCTATTACAACCTGTGGGGACTATACAAATCTCATATGCACGTCATTCCTTATCAGGTGTATTATATTCAACTTTATATTATATACACTGTTTGTTCGTATATGTTCTTACTTGCACATGCAGGCAAGTAAGATGCAATGTTTAGCCGATGACAAAATGATAGATAAAGATCTCGGCAATGTCTCGGACTGGTATACGAACACATTATGTCATTCCTTATCAGTTGCTATAATAATGAATAAGAAATGACGTGATTTCTACAACACATATATGTATATGTACATATGTGTGTCTGTGTGCGTGTGCCAATTTCCTTATATAAACTCACAAAACTGGCACTAAAATTGCCAGTGTTTGTCCAGGTGTTGGCTTACCCATATGTTAAATATAAAGTGGCAGAACACGCAGAATTTGTTGATTACCTTCTGGTGAATTTATCTTCCCACAACAAGGTATTCCACACAACCTATGATAACCCAAATAAAAATATCTTCTTTGATTGAACACAGACGCTTCTGAAAATTATTTACCACACTCGCGTTAACAATTTTCCATAAGCTTGCAGTAGGTACCTACCTCTAGATCTATTGTAAGAATTACAGAAAATGTATGATTCTATAGCTATATACTTTTTTCCCCAGTTTCCTCTACTTGTTGCAAAAATTCTGTCTGAATGCTTCTCCTGCAATTTTTAATACATGGGTGTTACAGAATCTGTGCGTTCTGTAACTGCTGAATACAACTGTTGACAAATCTGTTCCAAAACTCGAAAGAGTTTTCAATTCAGTAGAAATGGAGGAATGGCTAAACAGACATAATGTGATTGACAAATGTGTCGGAAAACCTGATAAAGAGTTGCAAATTCTCACCTAAAAAAAAAAAAAAAAAATTAATTTAATAAAAAATACCTAATTATGCTTCACGCTCTTGGATATTAAGTATAGATAATTAATTGTTCCCGGTAAAGACAACGCAGTGCTTGTATCAGATAGTGAAAAAGCACATCTTGACTTTATAATGGTAGGTAGTTTAATTTATTCATCGAGTATCTCTGGGGCTGAGTAATCTCTGTTCCATGAACTTCAAAACTGCAGTTTCAAGAAATATATGCATAGGTAATTTAGGTGTACGTGACATTGTACGAGCTGATGCTCAAAAACGAAGAAACGATCTAAAAGAAAAAAAGTTTTATTCTGAATAAGTCAAGATGCTAATATAATGATAGGTGTTTACAGTTTCATCCATACGTATGAAGTAGCCAGTATAAGGTATGCCATTGCCATTTCTTCGTGTCAAACAGCAAAAAGACAATGGAGAAGAGAGATCAGAACTTAAAACCCAAACCCTACCTATAGCTAAACGAAAATACCTTAAATTTTTACAACTGTAAACTGGAGATTAAATGATAATTTTTAAAAGTTGATTAGAAATTAAGAATTTTATTTTTAAGACATTACCATTACCAGTTTGAAGCCGAGAGTTGAAGGCAAATAATTCATTCACATCAATCTCTGTATTTCCTAACCCAACCATTTCTTTATTCAGTAGTAGGTACGGCGCGACAAAACCGGTATAAA
Organism: Ericerus pela; assembly: GCA_011428145.1. Taxonomy (NCBI): domain Eukaryota; kingdom Metazoa; phylum Arthropoda; class Insecta; order Hemiptera; family Coccidae; genus Ericerus; species Ericerus pela. The sequence goes on from WOFM01000430.1 coordinate 158,369, forward strand.
AATTTTTGTAAACATTTTAACAAAGTCGAGATAATATAATGACTGGTTCTTTTGAAAAATTTGATTGGCTCTCGTTTAAAATACTTGGTAGTCATAGTAATTTTCTAATACTTGGGAAATCCCTTGAATTTCTTTGTGAAATAATATTTCTAAAAATTAAACGTTTTTCGTAAGACTCAGTAGCTACGCACACGGGCCTCAGACCTATTGGTTTTTCACAAAATCTGAATTATCTAAATTAATTTTCTCACTCTTATCAGCGACACGCAGTTTCAGTGAAAAACTAGAACTGGGCCAAGTCATAAAAGTTGTATGGTAGGTAACTAAACATACTGATAATCCTAATTCGTCATTTACAACAACAATTTGTAGAAGGAAATGAAAATTTTATCCAAAAACTCTTTAATAGATCACAGTAGGGATAAATGTAACTTAATAAATTTCTTTGTCATTTATTAGTGTGGGGACTCTCCCGTATGAGGTATAGGGGCTCGGACCCCTCGATGACAGTTGCCGCCCCAAAGGGCAGGCAAACAATCGTCCTTGTGACGTTAAACACACAAAATACGTTCGATCGTAATTACCTGTACGTACTTGCAGGTAATGTACGAGTACCGAATTGTGACACAATAAGATGATGTCACAATTCGTACACAAACTGGCCAGCCATCTCTTATCTCGATAGGGGATGATGCAACCTGGCTGTCCTCACCAACGTACGTATTATCTTACGTACGTGTGTTTGTGTGTGCAAATAAGCCATATATAAACCATCCGAACCGGCTCTAAAATCACCAGTGTTCGCCTTGGTTTTGGCTTACCCGTACTTATGTACAAAGTGGTTGAACACGCTTGAATTCTGTTGAATTTCTTTCTGGTGAGAATATCTCTCACGACAAGGTATTCCACAATTAGAAACATACTCACATTTTCACATACTAAAACAAGCACCTGTCAGTCAAAAATCAGCTGTCAAAATCAGGAAGGTGATGTAATACGAACTTTGTTTTTAACTTGTCTCTTCTCAATGTAATTAAACGAAAAATTGTAAACTTGAAATTAATTACTACTTTATTTGAACATTAACACCAAAAACTATACCTACGTTTTAATTTCAATCACAATTTCCAAGAAATAGTGCTTATAGCCAAATTAGATAATATATTTTCGCAAAATAAGGACATAGCCAACTTGATAGTAAAACTTTTGTCAGTGAAAAGTTTCGAATCAAAGAGGAAATTTAAAAATTTTTATTTGTATAATGATAGGTCATTTCCTAAAAATATAGCTCAACCTCAAGTTCAATTGAGTTGATAAAAATTTTGAAAAACTTTTAACCATAGTGAATTAGAGATGAGTTTAATGGCGGAAAAAAAAATTAAATTGAGTCAACTAAGTTGACTCACAATAGATATGAAGTAAAAGATACTTAGTCAAAGAGTAAACAGTCTAGTCAAATAAAGGGAAAAGGTTCAACCAGGACACCTAGAATATGATGTGGTTGGTCTTCTGAATGAGTGATGAAAATGCTACAACCCATGCCAGTGTTTCTGCCATCATTCAAAGACTGTAAACAAATAAATGCATAGTAGAAATAGTGGAAACGTGTTGGGCCCATAACCGAGTGGTTCAAGGATTGAAAGCTCGCTCTGCGACCACGTAGTGGCCTAAGCCAATAGCCTCTATCGGATGAGTAAAATGCGTTGACACACTCCTCCTCATCGAAGTGTAACTAGTCTGGTGTCCACCTCAACACCAATACAGACTCAGGCGCACTATGTGTCATTGTCAAATATACTGAGCCTTGTAGGTGCCCAGTAGCTCGTGTACCAATACTATAATATCTATACCCACAGTTGTTTTCATTATTTTTTCATGAAATATAATGTAACTACATAATATGAACTTTACATATCATATTGACGCGAAATCTCAGTAATATTCTAATTTCTCTGACCATCCCATGTCTATGTTCTTTTTCTGCTTCCCAATAATCAGAAAATAATACAAATTAGTCTGTGTGGAATACCTTGTCGTGAGAGATATTCACACTAGAAGGTTTTCAACAGTATTTGCGTATTCTGCCACTTCATACAATTAAGTATGGGAGAGCCAAATCCTCGGCGAACACTGGTGATTCTTGAGCCGGTTCTGAGAGTTTATATACAGAATTTGGCACACGCACACAGACACACATGCATACGTACATGTACGTAATTATGTCATGCGTTACGTCGTTTCTTGCCTCTGTCGAGGTGATAAGAAACAACGCAGCGCGTTTGGTACCAGGCTGTGACATCACCGAGATCGTTATCAGATAATTGATCTTGGCCCGTGCAATGTATCTTACCTGTACGTACGTACAGGTACGAACATACAAACGCACCAGTGTAAATTCGTTTAACGTCATAAAGACGATTATTGCCAGCCTTTGGGCGGCAACTGTCATTGAGAGGTGCGAGCCCCTATTACCTCATACGAGTATTGTCCCCACAGTCTGATTATGATTTTAAGGGGTAAAAATACCCATCTTCACCACCCTATATCACAGTCCCTATGATGGTTAAGGAGAAGATGTTTGAAAACTTTTTTTCTAAGCATTTATGTACCTATATGGACTATTTATGTGCTTACTAAGATATTTTTATTCCTTCAACTATCACTTAGTAATTGGGGAAAGTTATAAAACTATAAAAGTAACCTCCACGTTTGAGCCCATCTAGTGGAAGTAGAGGGATTGAAGTAGAACATTTTTATTACTCATTCAGAATACTATCCCCACTTTTCAAAACTGGCGAAATTTTTTAATTTGTGAGTTACAACTTTCCAATGAATTGGACTGCGGGCCGATTCCGGCCCATTTACAACATAACAAAAACGAGGAAATGGAGGAAAATGAACTTTTGCAACATGCGCACGAATACTCAATTTTCGAGGTATGTTTAACATGAGGAAAGTAGCCAATTTCAAAACAATGTAGTAATCTACTTTTACGCACGCATCATTATATAGTTTAAATATTTCCGGCATGCTTTCAACACCTTATATTCACAACTATCACATACGCCTACTGTAAGGAAAGATTTTAGTAGATACCGTACCTACCTGTATTTAATTTTTTACCTTGAATATTTCTCTGCCTCTGAGGGGATTTGAATCGATGGCTGAAAAATTCGCCAGGTCTAAAAGTCTATCACCCTACCAACTAGACTACAAGATGTATTTAGAAATTTTTAGAATAGCAAAGTAACAACAATTTTATTCAGCAAGGAGGAAAAGGTTGTTATATTATATTTTATTTTATTGAAATAATTTTATAACTTTGTATGTGTCTTTTCTCCATGTTTCCGGTTTTTTCTTTCGCTCTTTCATTTCTTCCTCTCAGCTCTTCTCGTTTTTAAACGCCCTGCCACAAATTGAGCTTTCCCTGCACTTGTCACAAAAAATATAGTGTCTATAACGAGCGCGAAAAGGCTATTTCACTCATGTGAAATTTACAGCACTCGCTTACGACTAGTGCTAACTTCACACTCCTTAAGAAGTTGGGCCACCTATCCACTTTCCTGCATTATCCTGACAATAATTATACTATTTCATACTTGCACCCACCCGAAAACAGACGTTTTTTTGCGTCCAAGGTGTATTTGAGGTAAAGAAACAAATTTCTACACAGTATGAAAAAAATTAGGAATTACGCATGCGCACTTTTGATTTGGCCAACTTTTTACTCATCTCTCATTGGGGCAAAAAAGTAGGCTTGATACTTTTCTAACTAGTTTAATTGCTTACAAACGGGGTGGGTGGACATTAAAATTTTTTTTTGGTTTTTGTTCTTTGTTTTACCCTTTATGCAGCGAACATTCTCTGAAAATGGGTGATTTTTCATCGAAAATCGGTGAATTTCTCCTAATTTTATCGCAACGTTGATTAGGCTTCTAACTCGATCTTGGGAATCTGCAGGTTACTTTTTCATCGTTTTTTAAAGCCATGTACCTCCATGTGTGCCTGACGAAGTAATAACGTATCTATATCATGGTAATAAAAATTAAATACAACCTACGATTGTGTAGTGATCAAAAAAGAAAGAGAAAGGATAAAAAAATTAAAAAAAAAAACAGTTAATTTATCACAAAAGAACTTATACGTATGCCTTAACAATAATTTGAATTACACTACAGTGGCATAACGCATCTATATTCTGTCTTACGTTTTTTTTATGTAGGAGAATATATGTATAGTCATTTTTATTTATGAACATATTCCAAATTTATTTGCCCGTTGAATTTCCGATAAAATGTACTAAAAATGTACATATTATAAACGTCAGCATAATCACGTGAATATTTATTTAACATCTGAAATTTAACTGTTTTCACCCACTGTACGCATAGCTTCGATGACATTGAACTTGAATATTCTTTTGCCTATCCACGTATACTATAGGCCAACGTGTATAACCTATAGTTATAAAAAAATTACGTCAGTGTCCTTTCTAGACCTCAAAATTTTACAAATTTAAAAAAGAAATTTAAAGAAAAACGACGACAGGCGTAATTATCTTTTATGACAATTCCACTTTTCTTTCTTTTCCTTCGACTGTGAAAATATGTAACTGACCCTCAAATATTGATTGCCGGTGCCGATGTAGGCCAGAACTTCGCATGTAGAAATAATCGATAATTTCACACTGAGCAAACGCATTTTTTCAAGCGAAAAGCCAGCACGTGCTTTTTCATCTCGAAATTTTATTTCGTCCTTTCATTCAAAATCCAGTAATTTCCCCTGTATTTTTTATCATTGTGATCGAGTTCAAGATTTCAAGGCTATTAGACACGTAATTACAATCGAATCATCGTTAAAGTGTCAAGAGTATAATATTTCTAACGGTTCTTTACCGAGTTTGTTTGTTTCTTTTGGTTATTGTTTTTTTTTTTTTTTGCTTCTGTTTTGTTTTTTATTGTCGAATTAATTTTTGATGGCTTATACAGGTAAGTTAATACGTCAGTACAGCTTATCTTTTGCCATCATCCATTCCAGTAAGTAATTTTATTTTTTGAACGTATTCGTATAGAAAACCATACACTGTTGCCTATGTAGATTTTCATCATTATAAGAGGCCTAGGTCTTCTGTTATTCTGTGCGGAGCCTTAAATTATTGCACGAAAGGTCGGAGGAAAATGACCTAGCGCCATATTATTCTTCATCTCAAATTACTTCCTTCGTTGAAACGAGTAGAATTTAAAAAAATCAGTATAAAAAGAAAATACTTTTGACTCTGTATATGATCAAGTAACAAATTCTGAGAATTCACCTCTCGGTATATCGAAATTTTCGCTTCGAGTTTTTCTCCTTCACACCTATTATCTTGAGCCTCAAATAGTCTATGAGGACATTCTATTTGGTCAAAATCTGATTAGCGCTTATTAAAATAATAGCCTATTTATATGAGATTTTTGAAACCAAATTTTTGCACATACTTAACTGTAAAGGAAATTCTGAGCATTCATACAACTGAATACCTACGCCTTAATTAGGTATCCCTTAATTTAGATGGAGATATTCGAGGGGCAGTACTAAAAGTAGTGGCATTGTGGCTCGAGCCACGCTTTGTTTAAATGAAAGCGCCAAAATTCCAAAAAATGAAGGAAAAAGAAAAATTAAATATTGAACAAAAAAAGAAAGTGGGAAAATAAATGAGAATATGAAGATTGGTTTTAAAATGTGCAATAAATTCTCTATTTTTTGGGCATGTACAGTATGACACAATGAAAAGGGCCAATCTAAGAACTCTTATTTTTCGCAATACATGTTGTAAAATGTACGATTATATATTTGTTTTCAAGGCACAAAACGTAAAATTTCCGAACAGGAGTAAAACTTTTTTAAGGGAAGTAGCATAGATAATTAATAGTAGGTATAATTCGTATAGATAGGCCAGTCAATGTTATCATTTATTCAGAAATGTAATAGTTCAGACGCATGCACTGCAGAATTTAATGTTAATCGGTAACTACTATTTTTGTTATTTACTTACTTCAAATTCACTGATTTTGAATTTTGAATTTTATTGATGATATATTAAATAATAATTATTGATAATTTATTATCTCAACCTTCCAGTGGGTATATATTATGCTAGTAAACATAACTCGTCCTTCGGATGAGTCCAAGCCAAAAATTATTAGATATTCATTAGATAAATAAAAAAATTTTCACCAAAATAGGCTAACAATTGCAACTTTTAGCAAAAACTCAAAAGAAAAACTGAAATTCAACTTTCATCAGAACCTCTCACTTCTGAAACTTTTAGAGCGAAGTTTCTAATTTGTTTACAGAATCTAATTTTTCAAGTTTTCACTTTTCACAACTGACAGTACAACCCTAAAAAACAATTTAGAACTAACTTTTAAAAGAACAGGTCCAATAAACTACAATTCCAGCTCTCAGAATAGAGGTTTATTAAAACTCTCAGTTGTTGAAGCATTCCCATTGAATAATTGACACTGAAATAAATCCCTTAAACTCTGAAACTTTTATTGAAAACTTTGTACCTAATTAAACCTCTTAGTTTTTCAAGTTTTCCCATTGAAGAATTGACACTGAAATAAATTCCTTATACTGAACTGAGAACTAAATTTCAACAGAACAGGTCAAAACTGAAACATTTTTGAAAATTGTTTAACTCATTAAAGCTTTCAATTGTTGAAGCTTTCCTGTTGAAAAATTGACACTAAAATAAATCCCTTAGACTTAACTAAGAACTATAACTTTCAAACAGTACAAGTCCAGAACTGAAACTTTTGTTGAAAACTTTGTAACTTATGAAAGCTATCAGTTGTTCCAACTTTCACATTGAAAAATTAAAACAGAAGTAAATCCGTTAGAATTGAGAACTAACTTTCAAACAGAACAGGTCCAGAACTGAAACTTTTTTTGAAAACTTTGTACCTCATTAAAGCTCTTAGTTTTTCAAGTTTTCCCATTGAAGAATTGACACTGAAATAAATTCTTTGGAGAGAACTGAGAACTAACTTTCATACGAAACAGGTTCAGAACTGAAACCTTTGTTGATAACTTTTTAACTCATTAAAGTTCTCAGTTGTTAAAGCTTTACTATTAATGAATTGATACTGAAGTAAATCCCTCAAGTATAACTGAAAACCAACTTTCAAACAGAACAGGTTCAGAACTGAAACTTTTATTGAAAAATTTGTAACTTATTAATGCTCCATGGTGTTCATGTTCTCGCATCTTAGAATTGACATTAAACCAAAACCATAAAGTTTAACTGAGAACTTCTTTTAAACGAACAGGTTCCAAACTGTAACTTTTGAACTAAATTAGAGCTCTCAGAATATAGATTTTGAAATCAAACTTCAATTCTTTTGAATGTAAGAAAGATTTATAATGGTAGCTTTTTAATTTCAAGTACGGCCTTTTTATGTTGACATGATAATGTCAAAATTTATTCGTTTCTACTAGGAGGGACATGGACAACTAAATTTAACTGACGGTTTTACCACTGTTCAAACATGGCCCCCTTTGCCACGCAACCATATACCCCACCGCAAACGTCGATTAAGTTGCATGACGTCAGCAAAACTTTAAAGTCAAATTTTACCTCGAAAAGGAAACTTTTCAATTTAAAAAAAAAAAAACATCTAGAGCTAAAAACACACCATCATCCAAAATATGGAAGAAATTGATCGGCTATAGTTATGCCATGAAACGGCCACAAAAAACAACTCTACTCATTTATAATATAGATTAATTAATATAAAAGTCACTTCATCTGTAATGCTATCACGTGACTCTCAAGTATCAGTTTTCAAAAAAGAGGAGTGTAAAAAAACTAAATAATCACCAGCCTGAAAATTTTTTGGGCTCCTATTCTGTAAAAAACGAATGTCCTTTGGGTGCTGTAACTCTTGGCTGAGATTGCATCTGCACAAAATCGCACTACCCTTGCACGATCCTTTTTTGAAAATTGATACATAAGTACTGAATACGGATTGTTACTTAAGTATCGTTTTTGCAATTTGTTCTTCATTATCTGATTTCATCCAGACCTTTATTATCTGAATTCATCATCACTGAGTGTTCGTTTGGGGTAGTCTTAGTTTTGTTTTATTAAATTTCACTTAAGTGGGTGTAAAGATGTATAAAAGATATGGAAAATGAAAAATTTCATGAAAATCTGTCACTTGATCGCAATAAAAATTAAGTTTTCCATTCCCTGGTAGGAAATGTGCTCATTTATGGCTAGGTAAATGTAAACAAGTTCGAACAAACAATTTTTTCACGTCACAGGTATCAACTTTTTTTTTTTCTTACACGAGAATATGGGAATTTTTTTTTTAATTTTTTCTTTCCATTTTTCATTATTTTATTTATTTTTTAATTAACTTACTACGAATAATGAGCTTATTAGGTGACTGCCGACGAAATGCATTATTCCTAGTGGTCTCATTTCAATGATTTATGTGTAATTTTTTACGATCTAAAACGTCGCACTGAATTTTCGTGGTGGTCATCATATAACGTTTTCACGTGTGTAATGAAGGAGAAGCAGGGGGGTAAGTTAAGTACCTACGTCGTATAATTTGTGACATTATTACTCGCGTCATAGAATTCCGTTTTTCTACTTATTTATGTAGCATTGTTTAGAAATGCCGACAAAATCTTAATGTCTGCATTCGCTAAACTGTTATTTTGTCATGCTGAAGTTATAATTAAGTATGAAACTACGGGGAAAAAAATACTGCTAGGTACCTACTTATTTTACGTTCGATGGTCCACCTATGGAGTAAGAAAAGTTCTTATGAGGCCACTTAAAAAATTCGGGGTTTGCAAAGAAATTAGTTCCTGGTTTTAAAATTTTGAAAAAAATAATAAATTTAAAAAAAAATACTTATTAGTTTTTCATTACTTTTCTCACATTGTATTTACGTCTCTCTCGCTGCGACACTTGGGCTGTTCATGCAGTAAGAAGAGCTCTCAAGGTATTACTAAAATGGTAAAGTAGCTTTAAAGCTGCGGTTAGAAATTGAAGGGTTTAGACTCATAAAAGGACTTTGCGTACAAATCATCTAGCTCATGGTAAGCAAAAAAAAAGAAAAGAAACATGAATACAATGCTTTAGTAGCGGATTAGATCTTTGGGTGCCTGATGTGACCCTTAGAAAAACGAAAATTAGGTACTTGAAAATTTTTCAAAATTAGAGATAAAAAGGCATATTCTTCGACAATACTTAAATGCATGGAAACTTTCACTTAGGGAAAAAAAAGTTTAAGAACGTGGCCCAAAAAAAGATTATATATAATCGCACAGGCCCGTAACGATAGTAATACAGCATGTTGTGAAAAATTACAAATTAAGTATGAAACAAATATTTTGAACGATTAATAACGATATAATATAAACGCAGCCTCAATGTAATCCATTGGGACTTATAATGATATTTATAATATAAAGTGACCTATATTAATAATATATAAGGAGGTTCAAAAATCATTGAAAAATCAAATAAAAAACTACTCGAGATGGTAATAAGGAGAAATGTGGGTATAGATGCTGAAAGTTAATATGCACAAGAGTACGATACCTACTATGATTGACGGTTACCTATAGTAATGTAGTAATGTTATAACCACATAATCTAATATTTTGTAACATGCACTGTTTAAAATGAGTCCAGAAATACTTTTTTTATTTTAATTCATAGAAATAGATATGTTTATTCCAGTGCTACCATACACTATTTTGCAAATGATAATAATAAGCGACGTAATCTCAGTGTATTTGTTCATGGGAGAACAAGATCGGTATGTTTTTCCAACAATAAGAAGTTTATAACATTAACCGAAATACTTAATAAAAAATGGCTTTCATGATGTACAAGAGTATTACAGATGAAAACTGTGAAAAATGAAGTATTGATTTCAAATTATCATATCCAGAACTTATTTAAAATTTCAACTAATTGAGATTGTCCTTAAAAAAAATAGGCAGTCCAACCGAAGAATAATTTTTTTTCCAGCTGGGTCTGTGTATAGTTACCTCTTGGGTTGTTTGAATGTGTCTACATAAATATAATAATAAATAGTTAAGATGGTTTAAAAGAACAATGGCCCTGATCTGTCAAAATTAATTTCGAGCCAAATGAAGTTAGAGCTTACAGGTACTTGAAATTTAAGACTTCAACACACCAGGGTGTTATTCTGATGCTCCGGTGTGCTGGGGGCTTTATACTCAGAAAAAAAAAAATTCAAACGAAATTCAATGGGTTGATTAAATTGCTCAGTCCAACTGAGCTGCGTACAATATTTTTTGCAACGAGTTTAGGAATGTATTTGAGCCAGTGGCAATAAAGCATGCAGATTGCTTGGTCAAATCCTTGTTAGAGAGAAATTGTAAGAAAAAAAAATTGAATTGATTGAAATGAAAAAAAAATAAGACATTCAAAGGTGTGGGGGAAACTGAGGAACCATTTATGAGAAAAGAAAAAGATGTGAAAAAACGAATTAATGACTAAGAAAAAGAATTAAGGAGTTAGAAAAAGAAGTTAAAGAGTAAGAAAAGAAATTGAGTGAGCAATGGTACATTACACTTAAGTTGCAAATGGTATTTTTTGCAATACATGCGCATGCGCAATTAGGGAAGACATCTGGCTGGTTAGAAGGATAAGGCAAACATTTTTGTTGCTGGAGCGAATACTTGTTTAGCTCCCACTATTGACTTCTGTTCCCTAGAAGTAGTGCACTTCCAACGGACAAAAATAAAACAGGAATAGTTGAGGCGATATCCACCTTCAGTGCTTCATTAAATCAATTTTGAAATATATTTATCACTGGCTGTAAATTGATAGAGAATCAAAAATATCAAACAGAGTAAAATTAATTTTGAAAAATATTACATGAAGTGACTCTCAGATTAATTGGGAATGTTATAAGTAAATCAAAAACATCATGAAGAATATCTTTGAACACTATATAATTATTAACTACAAGGTCCAAATGCAAGGATGAATTTATAAGTAACTATAGAGCACCGTATGCTGCTGGGCAGCCATTATTTACACAGATTACATAAATATATTGGAATTGTCATTAAACAACGTGAATTGATATAATATTACGAAGAGAAAAAAAGATTTTTAGTTAGACTCATATAATTAGACAACTATCTGTGAAACCAATCATGTTAAAGCCCTACAGATACAAATCGGACAATACGCCATTTTATATCCTACACAGCTAATAAGTGAATTCATTGATATTTATATGTTAAATTTGAGACATTTTATGATTTTACATTTTTTTATTTCTTTTATAAATCTTTTTATTTTTTCACTTGAAATCTACTTTTGCCCAACATACTGAAGGGACAAAGAAACGAGCCTCTTATAATTCACAATTTTATGGGATCAAACTATACAATCAAAATTATCGAATGCAATTGAAAGAGAACTTGCTAAAGATTCTGTGAAAATTTCGCTGAAATCGTACCATTGGTTCTTGAGATAAATCTGAAATTCGGAAAGGGTTACGTGAATTAAACATGGGTTACAAAATGGCGTACCTATTCCCGTACTTGTATCTGTAGGACTCTAACTTGAGCACTTATTTTTACTTACGTATCGTTCTTCGCGTATTTGGCCCTGAATATCCTACCTATCTTACTCAAGAGAATTAATACCTATATAATAGGTAATACTTTTCCTCACATACCTACATAGTCTAATACTTATAGCCTGTGATCAATAAGAAATGTAGATGAATAAGTATGTTCTCTTTGTCAGCATACCATACATTACATTCTTTTTCAGCTGTCTGTTACTTTCTATTAAATCATAAAAATAAGGATAATGTAAGGTTCAACCAAAGAGTCAAACCAAATACCTTTTTTTAATATACTGAATTGGATGGAATCAAACACCACACCTCAGGTGGCAAAACAGAGAACTAACCTATGCGGCTGCGACATTACTAGATGTTTTTCTTTTACTTTGATGTTGATAAAAATATAGAGTTCGTTGTACCCTACACCAGCACATACTAGCAACACTCAACAGCATTTGTGGAACCCAACCACAGCTGTTTAAAAGCCATCTACTTTGCCATCAACTTTAAATTCATCTTCGATGATTGATCCAGTACAGAATTGGCAAGAGATTCAATTTCTTAATTCCCAGTGGACTGCGTGACTAGGGATGGCATATATTTAAAGTATATTCTATATTGCATTGCGATTATGGAAAGTATGATGTTATTTGCTGTAATTGTAATCATAATTTCGATTGAAAATTGTTATTGTGATTTTTGGCGTATAGTTAAAATTAATTATACTAATTGTTTAGCATTTTCTACTACGACTGCGGGTACACAAAGAATAACAATAATGAAACCAAGTATTTGAACGAGAAATAATTATGAACGTTACGAAAACTCATAATGATTCATTAGGTACCCAGGTACCTTCTACACTTGACATATGTGGTATTATGCAAAATGTAATTCCGTGAAAAAATAATGCAAAAGGCGCTATGAGTACCTATCCTACCTATCTAGTTATTGTTGTTATAATGTCATCGATGTCATAATATAGTAAATCCACGTGAATAGGCTACGATTCTGTTCCGACAAACGCACTCGGGGCGTTATTATTGTTATTTTTTTTTAAAGTGGTGGTGATTCTTATTCGGACAGTCTCCATAAGAGATCTCCACCAAACAATTGAAAGAACCAGTGATGTAAGTAAATTCCACCCCTTAGGTGATCACATATGGGGTCAAATGTGTTTTTGGTCTCAATATCTTATTTACCCGATAAGATATGGAACAAATTTTCGTTTTAAAGGGTCATTCGACTAATTTTTTGTCTGAAACTCATTTTTTAGACTTTGAGAAATTCCACTCCTAAGGGGGTGTAACATATATTTTCGTCTGTTTTTAAATATGACGAGCATATTCGTTGACATCATAATAGTACTAGTAATTCACGTACTCGACACTGTTCCTAAATAAAATCTCGTTACTATTTTCCCAAAACAGTCCAAAATACCAGCCTTGAATATTATGATAATATTCGATGGTTGAAATACGCTGGTCCCTCAATTATATCGCAAGTCAGCATATCTCTATAATAACAAGTCCCTACTTCACTTAGTCTATTCACAATGTACATTTAGGTACCCTGAATAAGTATATAAATTCTGTTTAAAAATAGAATCGATGCACAGTTTTGAGATAGTCTTAGTACAGTCTAACATTGTTCTTACATATAAAAAGGGATTGTTTCCATGTTCAACCTGGTTATCAGTGTTTGAAATATTATTTTATGTACTTGTGTTGTACAAATTATTATGTTATTAAAAGTGTTCAAACTAACTTTGAGTTTGAAATATTTTATAAAGTTTTTCAAGAAATTAAGGTCAACAATAGTTAGTGGATAATAAATTATTTAATTCAAAATTATTCCGAGAATTATTGGTGATCACTCGGATTACTAAGATCATCGTAGACACGTATAACTGTTTTAAAAGAGTATCAGAAAAGTATTACCAGAACTCTTTTATGCAGTTACAGGGGGATCAAACAAGAACAAATTATTTTTTATGTATTTCTCAATTCCGTAAGGGGCACTGAAAAACACCCATACGTACTCTATTTATTTATTTTTTGGGCTTAGGAAGAGACCTCACCAGATAACTATTCGTCTATACAATTCATTTTTTGATGGTTTGAAAAAATTTCTTCAGACTGATAAGCCCAATTAATGAAACCAATAAAAAAATGTATATAAAAAATTAACGAGTCTACACATCACTGTAAGTATTGTTGTATGAATTTTTTTCAAACAAAACTCTTACGAAAAATAAATAATAATGAGATAGTGGAAAAAAAGGATGAAGAAAAGGAATCCTTCTGCTCATTCTTTTAAATCCTGAAGCGTGAAACGCTGAGAGGAAACAACGTCAGAAGGGGTTAGGCCGCATAGTAACCAGAGGTCTCTCTATAATTGATTTCATGTAATTCCCCCATTTAATAATAATTACATGGAATGTGCAAAGGACAAAATATAATCTTTTTTTTTTGTCTCGAAAAGGAATTGAGTACTGTGGCAGACTATAGTGGAAATTTCTAGAGCTCACAAACAAATATGAATAACATTTTTAATATTCTTGGCGAAAAAGTTCGGGTTCAAAAGTTCGCCACCAAAAGTAGAATTTTTTTTGTTAGATAATAGTTTTATTCCTCACCATAGAACATTCAAGGCTATAATTAAACTAGCCAAATAATAATCGTTTACATTCATTTCTTGAAAAATTAAAAAGTAAAATAAGAATTTTAACGAAGTGTCTGGACAGAACGCGATCATTATGAAAGCGTTTACAGATCATTATTTACAAACCTTCATTTTAAAATACCTACAATTACTACTGGGTTTTAAGTAGGTTTTCTTTACAAAATCTACTTATTACGCTTGGTACGGTGTTAGCTCCCAGGGTTGGAGGTGGGCACGTTTTTCGTTTCATAACCTAAGGAAAATTCTAGCACCAATAACTCAAATTCATATACATATATACATATATATATTTTTATATACTATATATATATATATATAGAGTTTTCCTGTTCCCAAGATACAAGTCGCAATTTTTGTCCTATAATCACAAAACTTGATACGAACATTTGTACTAAGCCAAGGACCGGACTTATTGATTTTGGTGCGGACTGGCCTGACGGTACTTCGGGTACCGCCATTTTTATTTTCGCTATAAAATTCTCAATTTAGCATTATTGGCCACGAAATTCGGAATAAATATTTACCATAATTTATTGTAAGACGCTAACAATTTTGGCGCGGATCGGCCAGGCGGTACTTACGGTACCGCTATTTTTCTTTTTATGTAGGTCATAAAATGCGGAATTTCGGAACCATATGTACGAAATTTGAAACAAATATTCATTATAATTTACTGTAGCCTGCTACAAATTTTGGTACGGATCGACAAGACGGTACTTCCGATTAATCTTTTTTTCCATTTTTTTCTCTAATTTGCATAAAATTTTATTTTTACAAAAATTAACCACGCATGTTCATGTTTTCTTTTTTTTTTATTTCATAACTTTATTAGATTTCTTTGGTTTTATTTGAAATTATATGATTATTTACCATACTTTATCATCATAATTAATTTTTTATTTCAAAAAATAATCCTTTTAAATTTCACATTGTTTAATATTTCGCCAGCAGTTAACAAATTTCATACAGTCATAACATACCATTAACCAGCGACGGAGCGAAAGGCTTTTTTTTGGGGGAGGAGAAAAATGAAAATTCCCAACTTATATTTTTGAAATTATCAACTGTTGAATGAAAAATAAAATAAAAAAACCACCTAACACTTTTCACTGAAGCGCAATTTTTCCAACTGATAAACAACTTGTACAATTTTTCTAACTGATCAAAACTTTTGGGGGGAGCCTCTCCCTCATCCTTCCCTTAGCTACGTTCCTGCCATTAACGTATATAAACTTACAAACAATTAATGTGACCATCAAAATTCATAATTCTTTTTTCTCGAAAATCAACTTTTTCTTGAGCGGCTTGCTGCGCTAGAGTTTTTCATAATAGGTACGTTTTTTCAAAATAGTCTTTTTCATTGGCTTGTCAAAATAAAATTTTCAAAAAAAAAAACGTTCCAAATCAGAGAAAAAAATTATAATAATTTTGTTCACAAAATATTATTCACCAGAAGTCATCAGCTACGCTAATTAACGATCTGTGGTATTCAAATTATGGTTGATAATAAAACAAAAAAAAAAAAATTAACTGAAGACCTTTTTCCTTTTCGACAGTCCACAACCCCCCTCAAAATCCGTATTTTCTCTAAAATTAACACCCTTCTTTCAGAAAGGCATCATCCTCCATTGAGTAAGAATCGCTCCATACCTACCTATATAAAATGTTCAAAAATATTATATTTTTCAGCTGATCTACTTACCTACATGACAAATAATAATTGGCAAAGTGATCTCAATGCTCAATGCATATAATTATAACAACTTCAAATAAAAATACTATAAGTATTTTAAACATCAATAAAAATTGTTAACGCCTCGATCAAGTTATACGAAATGTTAAATTCAAAATGATTGAAATTTGTCACGAAATTTCCCAAAAACATTATTTCGTCAATATCGGTTTGTTTTACTCTTTTTTTTTTTTTTTTTGTACAAAATATAGAGGAAAATTTCTAATTATTATTTGCAGGATTTTTCTTCCTTTCAATTTAATAATAACAAAAAAAAAAAAAATCAGAAGTAGTTTTTTACTTTCAAGTACCTCGATCAAACCAGTTAAACCAATTTGATTCTAGTACCCACAGTTTCATTTAGTTGATATCGGTTTATAGTACTACAGATAGAGGCTATTGCAATTGGTGTAGTGTAGTTTATAAATTTTATGAGATAAATTGTTTCGCCGCAGCCATAAGTGAACAGTTCAATTAAGTATCGTGTGCTTTCTTTAATAGTATTACGGTTCAATGTACGTATTTACGGCTTTTTTTTTTTTTTTTTTTGGAATTTATTGCCAATGAATTTGACCGAAAATGATAATAGTGGAGAAATATCAGGACAGTTTATTACAAAACCACCAGCATGGGTAAGTTATCCAGTTTAAATGCTCTCTTTATGTTTATTTAGATGCCGGTATACCTATTTCGACATCTTTTGATTATTATGTTCAGCCGAACTTCTGAAATTAATCGAGAAATTATTTTTGATTTTTAGGTGTAAATTATACCTATTGGATTTAATTGCTCATTTCGTATTATTCATTGGAGGACCAATAGAAATTCTAAAATTTTGGTTATTATATCGTATAATATGGTATAGGCCTAGTAATTAGTGTGGAAAATTAAAGCTTTGCGGCTATAGTAGTTGGGTTCCAGATACAAGAAAATAATATCCAACGCAAAAATTAGCCCGAAAAAAAATTATTTTATTAAAAAAAAAAATGTTAAAAGATAATACCGTAAATATTTAAAACTACATTATTTTCTCAACAACTATCGATTCTCTTGATAATTTTTCGTAATATATCGGTTGAAAATAAAATTCTTGAATAAATAAATAAAGAGAAAAAAAAATAATAAAAATTCTCTAAAAAAAAAAAAAAAAGTTAATAAACACTTCAAAATTTTTCCAGTACGATCAGCTGGAATTGTCGAAGTCGGCCCTCATATTTTCTTTATCATGAACCTGCACTACCTATAACTGCGTATTCATGTCAATTCCGCATAATTATAACTTTTCATCAGAGCTTACGCACCGAGCGTGATAAGGAAGTACCGCACTTTTTTAAAACTCAAAATTATTCGTTTCCAGTTCTACACTGACAAATAGAACAACCTTTTCATAAAATTAGTTTGATACGTTTTTTCCATTTACTTAGAATACTTACACCAATATTTGACGGAAAGAGAGTTTGCGATAGAAAAGTTTCAGATTTAATTCTCTTCCCTCTTCCAACTTGGAGCATTACACCTACCTATTAGGTAGTCTTCTCAAACTAAACCCAGTTCGTTTTATTTCGTTTTGTTGCTAACGCTGTTATTTATTTTTCGATTTTCTATAATATTTTGGAATTTAAAAAATCATTCTAATAGCGCCACTGAATGAATTCTACGCTGAGAAATGTGAGATTTGCTTCTTTTTTTTTTTTTTTTTTACTAACGACGAGCCTGTGAGACACTTCCCTCCACAATTTTAACGTACAAGTTTTCACCAGATTCTGTTCTAGAATTCCAAGCAGTGAATCAACGTTCCCTTGCGAGAATTTTTGATGACGTCATCATTGCTGGGTTCAAAATATTTTTTAAATAAAAAAATTGAACTAGTATTTGAAAAAATTCAAAAAGTGGGGTTTTATTAGGCACTTAGATCTCCTCGTACTTAATGAATTTTAACCAAATTAAAATATTTTTGGCGAAAAAATAATGAGGAAACTTGTTCTAATGAGCACAAAATTTGCTTTTTAATAGAACCAATTTTTTGTAAATTAGTTTTGTAACATTTTTTTTTAAATTTTTATTCTGGAAGTAAAAAAAGTATAGATTAGGAATAGTGTGAGAGAGCTATTAAGAGGAAAAGGTAAAAACTACATAACTACTACATTTATAGCAATATCTCCCTAATTGTTGTAGTTTAACTCATAAATTATTCTTTATTGTAAGCTTTTATTCTACATACTACTGCGATTTTTAAATTTATATCAATTCTGCTGCCAACCTTCCGAAACAAAATAATATTTATTTCGCATGAAGCTATAAAGCCAAAAAAAATGGAAATGAAAGCTTATCTTTTACAAACGCGTTTTTAACGTAAACTTATTTTATTGATTCGAATAAACGACTAGAGCCTACGAAACAAAGCCTTGTCATGACTCATGTGATGATACAATATATTGTTGTTTACAAATTTTTAATCTTAATCTTCATTTCGTATGGAGTGAGAAAATTTTTATTTTTTTTTATTTCTTGTCCAGTCTGATATAATAATTGGATTTTTCTGTCAGAATACAGAAAATACAACCTTGGATCTCAAACTGCACTATGTTTGGTTTCTTTCGAACCGCATTAATTTTGGTCAATTCTCAATTTGCCAGACAATCGCACGTGCGTGATAAGAAAAAAAAAGATGTGCAGTTTGGTCATGGTCAAATAAAACGTGACTTTTCCCGAGAAAAAAAAAAAAAAAGCAGAAACAGTTGGGAAATTAAAACGCCAAGGAAAAAAATAATCACACATCGAGGGCAATATTTGCCATTGCAAGATGATTGCATGAGGTCTAAAAATTTACAAATATTTATTAGATTCTAAAGATGTGAGGGAGACGCATTTAGTTGAAATTGTCCGCTTCATTTTGAAGAATAAATTCCATTACTTACACTTTATTCTTAACCAAACACGTTTCACATTGTTACAATTTTCGACAAGTCGAGAGAAAAATTTTCGAATTGTCAACTGCATAAATGATTTACCAGATAATTTTGAACTAACCTTCAGTAAATGTGCAGAATGAAACTCGTAAAAAATTGAAACCTTGAAAATACAAATTTTTATTTAGTAAAAAAAAAAAAAATAGTCAACTTTATTATGCGGAGATAGGTGCAAGTGAAAAAAATTCTCCTCTGAATTTTTTCAACTCTTTTATTTGAAAAAAACGTGAAGTCAGCAATGTTGTCGTCTTCCGAAAACGCTTCCAGGGGAATGTCTATCATGTAATTTTAATGTAGAATGGGGTGAAAATTACGCAAAACAACGCTACACCTATTTGGGAGGAGGGAGGAACTCACATTTCTTCGTGCAGAATTCGTTGAGAGACGCAGTCAGAATAGTCTTTCAAAGTTCCAAAATCAAAAAAATAAATAAATAAGTAATAAAAATTAGAAAACGAGATAAAACGAATTAATTAGTTTAATTAAAAAGAGGCTCGAAAGAGAAGGGGAGAGCATAAAATGTGAAACTTTTATTTTGCTCAACACTCTTTCTTTCAAATAGGTTAGTTCTATTTGAAAACAAATACAGAACTAATTCTCTAAAGAGGCTGTTACATTCGTCAAAGTTAAACTAGAAGATTATAATTTTTAAGGAACTTCCTGATTTCACTTGATACTTACCTAAGTTCTAATTAAAAGTTGTCTTGTTTGCATCGCATGGCCTATGTGTTTCTCATCATTTCCTTCAAAATCGAAAAATTTGTACCAATAATTTTATTTCGAGGTAAAACTTTTTTGATAATATTTCAGATAAAACTATCTGAACTATATAACCTTGATGTTGAACTATGAATTCACTTTTGAAGGAACTGGTTGAGACTAGACCTTGAATGCGACTCTTTTTTTGTCATGATATAGAACGCAGCTATAAAACATTTAAAAAGGACAAATATCAACGAAAAAATCAGTTAAAAATTTACTTTTTTGTAAAAAAAAAAAAAAAAAAAGAGTGTGTACTGGGACAAACTTGAAATTTGTATTTTGAAGAATGAATGTTTCGTTAGTAGGGTGATTTTTCATTTTTGGTTTTGCATAAATATTGAAATGCAGAAAAATTTATATTAATTTCAATAACTCTATCGCAGCAAGCCTCGCCAGAAAAAGTAGGTTTTCGAGAAAAAGAATTATGAATTTTGATGGTCAAATTAATTATCGTTTATATGAGGTAATGGTATGTTATGATTGTATGAAATGTGCTAGCTGGTGACAAAATATTAGACAATGTGAAATTTAAAAGCATTATTTCTTGAAAAAATGAAAAATTAATTATGATAATAAAGTGGTACATGTAATCATATAATTTAACATAAAATCAAAGAAATATAATAAAGTTATGAAGTAAAAAAATAAAAACATGAACATGTAATTAATTTTTATAAAAGGAAAAATTGATGCAAATTAGAAGAAAAAAAAAAAGAAAAAAGCTTTTGGGAAGTACCGCCAGGTCAATCTGCACCAAAAATTAATAGTATGCTACAATAAATTATAATGAATATTTATTTCAAATTTCCTACATATATGGTTCTAAAATTCCGCATTTTATAACCAATATAAAAACAAAAATAGCAGTACTGGAAGTACCATCAGGCCGACCCATGTCAAAATTGGTAGGTACTACAAAGAATTAAAGTAAATATTTATTCCAAATTTCATGGCTATTGTTGCAAAATTAAGAATTTTATAGTGAAAATAAAAACAAAAATGGTGGTACCGGGAGTACTGTCTGGCCGATCTGCACCTAAATCAATAGATCTGGTCCTTGGCTTAGTTTAAATGTTTGTACCAAATTTTGTGATTTTTGGACAAAAGTTGGGATCTGTACCAAGGGAACAAGAAATTGACTTATATCTATCTATATACCGGGTGATTCAGTTTAACACACACCATAAGAAAATCCCATATGGTGCGTGTTAAAATGACTCACACAGGTTAAGTGATACAGGTGAGGTGAAAATAAATGCACCATCGAGAAAATAGCGGAAATAAATGATATAACTAAAATTCTCATGAGATATATTCATCATGCAGGAGAAAGTCTGAAAGTAATTTGTGCCTATTGGTTCAGTAGTTTTCCAGAAAAGTAGAGAAAACAAATTCCTGGAAAAGTGATTTTTTCATAATTATGAGAAAACTACAAAAGGAATCTGGCCAAAATTTATGCGAAAAATAGTTCTCATATAGTCTCAGGTTTGATCAAACATTTGTGTTTATTAGTTTTGTATTTTGTGATAAAACTGGAAAAGAAACAGTTGCTGGAGAAAATGTTTTGATCGCGATTTTGAGAAAGTTACAAAAAGGATATAACATTTAACTTGTGTGAGTCATTTTAACACGCACCATAGGGGATTTTCCTATGGTGCGTGTTAAACTGAATCACCCAGTATATACAATATATATGAATTTCAGTTATTAGGGCCAAATTTTCCTGGTATCACAAAAAAAAAAGTACCAACCGTCAACCATGGTTGCTAATACCGCACCAAGAATAATAAGTAAATTTTTCAAAGAAACTTGCTAAAAAGTAATTGTTTTCACCAATGGATAGAGAAGGCAGAGAGGAAAATGAATCAAATAAGAGTTGAATGGGTCTAGCTTTTGTAAGGAGTGTCAACGGTAATGTTTTTTCATTTCATGTGCTTTTTTGCATTACCATTTTTAGTTTATTTTGTTTTACAGGCTTCATTTCATTACCGTTTTATTTCATTTTACGGGATTTGTTGCATGACTGTTTTTAGTTTACTACCCAGCGCAAGGAAGTTTCACTTCAACAATATCAAAGGTATGAGCCGATAACTTATTTGCATAATATTGTAGGGTGACTTGTCAACTTTTCAATGTAATATACTTCTGCAAAAACCATTTGTGAATGAAAACCATTTACAAACTTAAAAGAAATATGTATGGTACTGTATGGAAGTGAATGGTCTGAAAGTATGTGCATTTCCTCTGCAGACACTACACGTGTCTTTAATAAATATAATATGTATAACATATCCGCTGTCCATATGCAATTTTTAAGTAAAATCAATAGATTTGATCAACAGCTGTTAATGTCTTTTTTCACATCAGTGACATTCCAAAAGAATTTTTATGGCGAGGTGAATACATTCAAATTTGAAATTTTCCAACTAAAAAAAAAAAAGCCCTAGTCTATATAGATCAAATTGATACCACCTCTCTCCGTTTTTTTGTAGATTAAAAATACTCAAATCTGCCAACGGCTCTCAAAATTTGTCAATTTGCTGACTGATTTTTTGGCCAGGAGCTGACTCACCCCCTCATATCCGAGTTAGGATGTCCCTGACTTACATGTGTTTTTCATACTCTTTTCCTATTAGGACGGTTTTTCCATCTGTCAAATTCAGCAACAAAATCAGTAGTAATAACTTTCATTTTGCATTATGTTGCATGTGCTGAATGCAAGGTAAATTTTTGCAACATACGGAATCTTCTTAAATTGACCTAACCTAAAAATCAAAGTGAGATATATATAATTTCCAAATACTAATATTCCTTTTTGTGAATGTAAAAAATCTGCAGCACCCGGGAAAAATCTAAGATGCCACCACTGAAAAGGGGTAATTCCTTCGGACTGGGACTTTCTGAGAGGGCCTGGTCAAAATACTGGCTAGAAAAAATTCAAAAATGCTCTCTGGTACATACAGGAGTGTTCTAAACCAAGGCATATGCAGTGTATTCTCAAGAAATTTTGAAAAACAAAAGGAATGTTCTAGAATACAAAAAACACCTGAAAAAAGTTTTTCACTCACTTCGCTGGCGAAATTGTTTTATCAATACTGTTAAACAATGTAAAGTACCTAATCAAACATTTTTTTGGAACACCGCTGCTTATACATGACTACTGGGCCCGGATTTTTTCTCTTCAGGTCTGATTTTATTTTTACCAAGTCTTTTAGTAGAGCCTAATTCGTATTACATTATACTTTTTTGGGGTGCTATGATACACTCCTAGGGGAAATTTTAATTGGTTCTTAACCTTAAGTTTAAAATTTTTCAATTTAAAGAGTGAATGTTGTTTCTTGGAGAAACTACCCACAATATGAGTAGGTATCTAGATTTGCTATAGTATGGTACTGTAAATATCTACAATTTAAATTGACATAGGTATAGAGAAGAGCAGACCTCTTCCCAACCCCTGTAAAACTAATTTTATTAATGTAGATACCTAATTGTGGAATACCTTGTTGTGAGAGATATTCTCACCAGAAGGAAATTCAACAGAATTTAAGCGTGTTCAACCACTTTGTACATAAGTACGGGTAAGCCAAAACCAAGGCATACACTGGCGATTTTAGAGCCGGTTCTGAGAGTTTATATACTGGTTTTGGCACACGCACACAGACACACTTATGTACATATACATATGTAGGTGTGTAGTAGAATTCACGTCATTTCTTATTCATTGCTGAAGCAACTGATAAGAAATGACATAATGCGTTCGTGTACCAGTCCGAGACATTACCAAGATCTTTATCTATCGTTTTGTCATCGGCCGAACTTTGCATCTTACTTGCCTGTGTGTGCAAGTAAGAGCATACGAACAAACAATGTATTTTATATATTGTTGAATATAATACGTCGATAAGGAATGGCGTGTGTACAAGATCTATAGTCCCCACAGCTACTCCCCCCCCCAGTTTTTGCGCCGTAAAAATGATAAGTTGCATGTCTGGGGGACTTATCGAGTTTACTGCTTCCTCATTATCATCTATTTTTATTAGAGGTTAGGGGATGTTGTGTCCATGATCAATTCTTCTTCTATGCAATCTAATTCAGTTTTCTATGCAAGAATTTGGCGAGCATTTGGGTTCTCTTCAGCCTTTTGCATGTTATTCGAATTGGATGTGTCGAAGAAGTTTTGTTTTGGCAGCGACATTTTGCATAACAGAGAAAAGAAAGAAAATAATGTTTTGGAAAACACGTTTAATTTCAAAGACAGTTTCGTTTTATTATTTTCACATCTTCATATTAGCATGTAGAGGGGATTCTTCTATGTTTGTGGGTGAATCCGTCTGGATATTTTCTAAGTTTTCTCTTGGTACCCTTTTTATTCTTTTGTTGTCGCTTACCATGTATGCAGGCTTCAATCTATCGATTGAAATTGTTCGAGGTTTGCCTGCAATGAGTATCACAATGTTTTTCTTATCTCGTGATACTACTTTGTAACGACCGGCGTATGGTTTCTCCAGCGCAGATCTCATTTTTTTGTCTCCAACAAATACATGTGAGGTATTGGCCAAGTGTTTCGAGACATAAATCTTGGGCCAGCCGTGGCGAGCTGCCTGTTCAAGAAAATTGTTGGCATCATTTCTTATATTCTGTCCCATAATTTTGGGGCTAACTTCCTTCAATTTTGTGAAGAAGTCCCCTGGAAGGCGTAGCTCTTTGCCAAACGCTAATTGCGCTGCAGAGTGACCTGTATCCGTTTGCAGGGCAGATCGAAGGCCTAAGAGGATGGTAGGGAGTACGTCTACCCATCTCTTGGTATCATGAGACATGATAGAGGCTTTGAGAGCTCTATGCCATCTCTCGATGTTGCCATTGGCTTGAGGATGGTAAGCTGTGGTATGACTGTGTTGAACACCAAGCTTATTAGACAGCTCTTTAAAGAGCGAGCTCTCAAATTGGCGACCTTGGTCTGTAATTATGACTTCTGGTACGCCATACCTCGCAATCCAGGTATCGTATAACCTTGCAGCTACTGTAGGAGCTGTCATCTCGCATAGAGGGATTGCTTCTGGCCATCGTGTTGCCCTGTCTATTATTGTCAACAGATATCTGTGTCCTTGAGATGGTGGCAATGGCCTACCAAGTCCATGTGTACTGTTTTAAACCACTTTGTTGATTTGAGGGGCGAGCGAGTGTGTCTTCCTACTTTGGATTCTTGACAGTTCAGGCAACTGCGAGCCCATTTGTTGCAGTCAAACTTCATCGGTAGTCAATTGACCAATATAGTCTAATTGTCATGCTCTTCTCAGCAATGCCAGTTCTGCTTTTTGTGTGAAGGCATATGTTAGGGGTTTATGGGCAGTATACACAGAAAAACATCTACCCTCTAATTGGTGCCTGAAATGCTTCAACGCAGTAAAAATTCCGAGCAATTACCTATCGTATGTGCTATAGTTCTTTTCTGTTTTTGAGAGCTTCCTCGAGAAGAAAGCTAGTGGTAATTTTTTGTTGTCTTTATCAAGTTGGTACAGGGTTGCACCAATAGCAAAATCAGATGCATCGGTACTCACGCATAACGGCAGATTTTTGTCTGGATAAGCCAATAGAGTTGCATTTGACAGTGAATCTTTGATTTTCTCAAAGGCCTGTTTGGTTTCTTCATTCCATTCGAGTGGAGTCTTATCTTTCTTTTTACTTGTCTTAATTAGTGCAAACAGCTTACTTTGTTCGGCTGCTGCATTCTTCATGCAACGTCTATAGAAGTTCACCGTCCCCAAGAAACGCTTAAGTTCAGCGACATTTGAGGGCTTTGGGAAGTTCAATATTGGCTCTACTTTGGTCTTCAATGGGAAAATGCCTTTGGTCGAGACTTTGTAGCCGAGGAAGTCAATTTCGGTCTGTGCATATAAACTTTTGCCTACGTTGATAGTAAGCCTGGCAGCGTGTATATGTTGTATGACGGCTCTTACATTCTCCTCGTGCTGTTGCTCACCGCCTTCAGAGCAAATTCAAATATCATCCAAGTATGCATATGCAAAGGGCAATCCCCTAAACAGTCCATTGATAAATCTTTGGAAAGTTTGTGCTGAGTTGTGATGTCCAAACGGCATTCGAAGGTATTCGAATAGTCCAAAGGGGGTTATAACCGCTGTCTTTGGTACATCCTGGTCAGCCATAGGAATTTGGTGGAATGCCCAGTTGATGTCTATTTTGGTGAACATCGTTTTACCCTTCATATTCGCGTTGAAGTCCATTATATTGGGGACTGAGTAGCGATCAGGAACTGTTTTGGCATTTAAGGCCCTGTAGTCTCCAACAATTTGCCACTCTCCACTTGCTTTTTTTGTCATGTGGATAGGGGAGCTCCATGAGCTTTTCAAGGGGCGACATACTCCCTCCTCGACGATGCGATGGAAGTACTCTCGTGCCTCTTTGAGTTTGTCAGGCAGTAACCTTCGTGCTCTAGCATGGCAAGGCGGTCCTTTAGTCTCTATGTAATGAACAGTGTCATGTTTATAGGTAGGATGCCTGTGAATTGATGGTTGGGTGACTCCAGGATAGTCAGACAGGATCCGTAAGAGTTGTCTGTCGACTTTGGTACAGCTGGATATATTTGTGTCCAGTCTGTAAGCTAGCGTTTTGCCATCCACACAATGTTTCAATTCACTATCGATCAATTTGCCGTTTTTGAGGTCAATGATCAGGCCAAAATGTGCAAGGAAATCTGCACCCAGGATCGGGTTTGGAACATCTGCAACCGTGAAGGACCACGTCATGATTTTCTTGAGTCTGATGTCAACTTTGCTGGTTTCAAGTCCGTAAGCTGGAAGGTTTTGACCATTCACAGTACTGAGATATTATTTTGGAGGGAGTACTTTTTGGGTTTTGTTAACTGGCAATATGCTCAGGTCTGCTCCCGAGTTGATTAAGTACCTTCTCCTGTTTGTCCTGTCCTTAATGAACAGGCGGCATGAGTATTTTTCCAAGGGGTCTTTGGCCGCATAGATGGCCCCTCATTCTAGTTTGACGCCTCCTTGGTATAGAATTTGCCCCACCATTTGCATCTGTTCTTACATTTGGTGGCCTCTGCGCCAAACCAGTTATGGAAAAAGCAACATTTATCATCCCAATTTCGAGACTGGTTTTTGGAAGATGATGTTCTCAGGGGAGTTGAACTCTGACCCCTGTTGTTGGAACTAGATCTGCGGTCTCTGGATATTCTCCGTCTTGAACCTGCCTTCCAATAGGGTCAACCATAACTCTACCTCATTGGGCAGAAATTCCGGGATCTCTATCCTTCATCTGTAGAAGTTGGGGTTCTGTCCTGGCTTCAATTGCAAAAGTTGCATAATCTGGGCCAAGACTTTGGCCGTCAGCTGTGGCTGAGCACTACCTCCCTGCGATGGTTGTGGGTTTTCATTTCCATTTGGTGGTGGGACCATTGCTATGTCTTTCTGATGACAAGCGTGTTCCACAGAACTACTTCCTTCCTTGCTGGTCGAAAACACTGGCTCCTGTGTTTGTAGGACAGGTGTTTTTGGGTCTGAACTTTGGCTTAAAGTTCGACCACTTCTCAACGTTTTTACTGCTAATTGATCTTTATTTATTGCAGCTCCCAGTCGGGCTAATTCTGGGTGTTGAGGACCTTCTTCCAGATTTGGTAAATTCTTAGAGTGTCGAGTCGAAGTTGGGGGAGTTGGGGGATGAGTCCAACCTTCTTCCTCCAGGTCTACTGTCTGGTTTCTCCTTGTTTATATATTTTAAGCAGAGGGGTATAAATTCCCACTTCAGCAGACTCTACTTCAACGACCTAAAAGGTGTCTTAGTCTGCAAAAAAATTTTTGTATTTGCCGAGCAAGCGAGTTTCTCGCCAGCGCACCGCACCAAATTTTTGTAAAAGCGCAATGCGCCTAAGGACACCTCACAACGTAGCCAAATATCACGTTGGGGTCACCACTGTGGAATACCTTGTCGTGAGAGATATTATCACCAAAAGGAAATTCAACAGAATTTAAGCGTGTTCAACCACTTTGTACATAAGTACGGGTAAGCCAAAACCAAGGCAAACAGTGGCAATTTTAGAGCCGGTTCTGAGAGTTTATATACTGGTTTTGGCACACGCACACAGACACACTTATGTACATATACATATGTAGGTGTGTAGTAGAATTCACGTCATTTCTTATTCATTGCTGAAGCAACTGATAAGAAATGACATAATGCGTTCGTGTACCAGTCCGAGACATTACCAAGATCTTTAACTATCGTTTTGTCATCGGCCGAACTTTGCATCTTACTTGCCTGTGTGTGCAAGTAAGAGCATACGAACAAACAATGTATTTTATATATTGTTGAATATAATACGTCGATAAGGAATGGCGTGTGTACGAGATCTATAGTCCCCACACTAATAAAATATATATTTTTATTCAAGACGTTTTCCATCAGGAAATCTCACGTTGAAAATTGTGCACAAAATGACCACCATTACTACTTAGATTAAAATTTGCTGGGATGCCGTGCTTAATCAGTAAAATTCTACCATTATATTTTGTAAAATGATTGTTTCATTGAATCACCTTTGGCACGATAAGAAAATTTATTTTTCAACTTCTTACCAATTTGTTGAATTAAATAGGAGGAAAAAATTAACTATGCAATCATTAGAAAACATGCTAAGAATGAAATGAAGGTTGTCAAAATCAAATATTGCGAATGGCTTTTTATTGGCTCCACAGTAAAATATATTTTTGTAATTTTCAGGTACTTTCTTTTCGTCGGTACCAGTAGAAAATTTTCATTGAATTTTTCAACAAAAATCGTATTATTTTAGCTTATTACAGTAACCGTAAAAAGCAAAATGAAAAAAAAAAACATACTTTCACCAAGATACAAACTTAAATTTGTTCTATAAATCAGTAAAACTTCAATCTAACACGTTCTCTATTTACAAAACAATGAGTCACTGAAAGCCGAAAAATGAATTTTTCTGCTGAGTCAAGATAAAAATCAAAACTGATTGAAAAGAACGCTAAAAATCCAAAAATATTTAATATTTCAGTTAAATGTATAAATATACCTACCTATATCGGAATCTAGTATCTATTTTTCTCTTATTTTTTCAAAGACTATACCGTATTTTTTGGTACCATTTAATAATACATTATCGAAAGATCAAATAATTTATCTTTTTTCGTATTGAAATTAATTTTTCGCCCAAACCATACATATGATCTCAAGATTATGATTAATGTGCTGAATGGCCGACTGAAATAATACACGCTTGGCAGCATACACATAGCGTCACCAACTTAGTAAAATTATAGTGGGAGGCTAAAGACAAAAGCAGAAAATCTATTAATTTACATTCGACGTAGAGCGGAGGGAAGGAAATGGATATGGTACTAATTAAAAAGTATTCATCTATATCTAGTCAGCTTTTAATATTTTTCAGCCTCGACCCATCTCACCCCGTCAAAAAAAACAACAATTTGGAACACTACTTACCAATGAGTATAACTGCTTTTCTAACGGGTGTGAGATAGTATAATGTTCAACAAAATTGGCTCAGAACTAGAACTTTTAGTGAAAATTTTTGAACCTAATTACAGCTCTTAGTTTTTTCATATTTCATTTCTCAAAACTGACAATGAACTAAAAAACTGAAGTAGAACTGAGGACTAATTTTCAACAGAACAAGTCCAGAAGTATTACTTATAATGAAAACTTTTAAACTTAATTAGGTGCAGCTCTCAGAATTGAGCTTTTAAAATGAAACTTCACAAAAACTATTTAAAGATAGAAACTGCAAACATGATGCCAAAATTTTGTGAAAATCAGTCAATTAGACCAGCGTGGTGCTGTAACAAAAAAAGGAATTTCAATTCATAAAATGGAGGAAGTTAATACTTACACATAATTGAACGTTGTATAACATACGTCATTCTTGCGAAAAAAATTATTTTAGTTGTAACTTTTTGAAAAATCAGTCTTTGTATTTTTACGACTCAGAACAGACACTGAATTGAGAATCCTGAGTAAAACTGAGAAATAACTTCAACAAAACTGGTCCAAAACTGAAACATTTAATTAAAATTTTGAAATTAATTTCAGCATTAAGAATAGATTACTTGAAACAAAACTTGGCAGAAATTATATCCAAAGATAGGCACTTGGATGGACCTAAAATTTTGTGAAAATCTATCGAGTGAAAGTATGCAAGTCCTGAAGAGCCAAATTACAACACTTTAGCTTATGCTGATCTTGGATTTTTTCTGGTAACACTGTAAAATTTATTGTTTTGAAGGAGAAAACAAACTTTTTTTTTTATATCTACGTGGGTGGTGGCGCATCTGCATCGAATATGAGGGAATAATTGGCGAAATAATATCGGGAAATAATTTTGTAAAATAATTAACGGCTTGTACGTTTATTATGGTGATAGGGGAGAAGAAGAAGAATAAGAAGACCATAAAAAATTCTGAAAAACATACATATTACACGTTGAAGAGTCAAAGTCAGAACTCAAGAGCATCCTAAATAAATTTTTATCCCTGCTCCAACATTAAAATAGGCATATAGGTACATATTAGATAAATTATTTTTTTTTTAAACCTCGAACACAATTTAACACTCAAATTCCGTCGATTTTTAATAAGCAAAAATTATACAAACATAAAATATTTTCGTTTGCCTGTTAGCCTAAACACTAAACTTATTCACAGAATCCAGCAAATTGACAAAATTAGTTTCGAAGTACGAAAATTTTCTCAATTCATCTGCATCAACTCCAGCCGTTATAAAATATGTTGTCATTCATGATTTTGCGAAAGCAAAAGTGCACAACCTTCGTCGTATTGGTTAACTTTTCTCACTTCTTGTTGCAATCCCACAAGAAAAATTATTATACCCATGGCAAAAAAAAAAAAAAAAAAAAGTCAATTTCACCAACGACGATTAAAAAAAAAAAAATCATTTCGTCAGTTCATCTCGTTATACCGAGTTAATTATTATTGAGACACTTGCAGAGTAGCATCAACATGCACACACACACATGCACACAGATATTCGCCACAAATTTATCGAATATAATTAGGTGCCATGTGAATATGTATGTATAGGTATAGTCCACCATCTGAAGAGCTCAGCCCTACATTAGGTACTCGATTACTATCGGTATTTCTTCGCCAGTGTGTTAAATAGTAATTATATTCTATAGATAATCGAAAAAAAGTTAGTAATATCGCGTGTCATGATATGAAGAAAATGAAAAGAAGTAAACCACAACTGAAGTGGGGGAAAGAATGGGATCGAGAATGCGAGAAAAAAAGCATACAGACAATTTATTACACATATATGGAGATGACATAATCGTGAATGAAAAGTATGTTAGGCGCTCTCCAGTCGAAAATAAATTATAAATTTTCACTGTTATAAACTCATAAGCTATATCTACATGTATAAATATAGCCGGCATATGTTTATACATCATGCAGAACTGAAATCTGCATTTCAGTAATTTGAGCATTTTTGTGTCGAGAAGTTACAGTCGATTTATTTCAGCGTAATTGCGCTGTGGTTGAGTAGCCTTCCATGGATAAAATATGAAGTTTGGTGGCTTCATTTGTTAAGTACACATATAATTTTATACGACTACCTACGATTGGGTAATATATTATTATCATTTTACACAGTTCTTCGTCAGAAATACAGTTTCGTTGATTCTTCTACAATATCGATTAATAGGGTCTTCAATTTTTTTTTTTTTTAGATAAAGCTAAATGTTCCCCCAATATACCACCCGGTGTCTCAGTCAAAAATTATAGTATACCAATACGGTATCCTGTGAAACGTTAGCAATTTTTTTCTGGTATGTTTGAAATACGACAAAGGCGTACATAAAGGGGTCCTGGAGGTCTGGACCTTCCCATAACCGAGAAAATGAAAGTTTTGCCTCCCAAACTCGGATATTTTCGTCAGTTTTGGTGATTTTTGGTTGTGAAGGGGGGTCGGAAGAGACCACTGGGAATGTGTGAGTACGAAGTTATACATATACGACCTTGAAATATAATGAGAGAATTAGGGGGGAAAAACGCGAATGCCGTTGTAGCTATATGCTCATAAAAAATTGATGTTTGAACATAAACATACTAAAATATTACCTACATCTTGCTCGAAATTAATTAATATCCGAATAAATTTGGACCACAAGCCGTACTCTTTTAAATCTTCTACAATATAAAATAATTTTTAAATTATTTATTTATGAATCAGATAAGAATAAAACTAAATAAGCTGCGTTTTAAAATTATGATCTTCCATACATGCGAAAATCAATCCAACTAAATAGCTGCTGGAAATGAAATTTTTCATCTGGGTCTCATATTTTTTATACTCACTACTGCGATTTTAATATATACCAAAACTGCAGCTAACCTTCGGCAGCAACATAATTTTTTTTCGCAAGAAGCTAAAGCCAAAAAAAAAAAAAAATAAAAGCTTATCTTTTAAAAACTCGTTTTTAACGTAAACTTATTTCTAGGTACTTTAAGGGAAAAATAATTAATACCTATACAAGTTTTATTCGTCATATCTACATTTCTTCCACACGTGTTTGAGCTTACTCATATCTGGAGACAACATTCATCATTTCGTGATATAGCTGAATACACATATTCAAGTTATTTTCGCGCCCTGTGGTTTGAAAAGTTCATGGCATGATTTTATCTGCTGAATAGTTGTTTGCAAGATACTAGATACTTGTTGAATACTACTTGTATGTTGAGCCCTTGACGTTATAAGAAACGTATTCGTGCTGAAAAATATGAATTTGGTTAAATATACTGAGGCCTATATTCACAAACATCACTGTAACTTCTCTTCACTTAAACTTCACTTAAAAATGACTTTTGACCCAATTTTGTATTTAAGAAAGTAGTAACATTTTATTTTTACATTGGAACTCTCATAAGAGATACAATGTTCCCATATTTTTAAGTACGAAATTGTGCAAAAAACTTATTTAAAGTGAAATTTAAGTAAAGGTTGGTTAAAAGGACGTTTTTGAATATGGGCCTCAATCCTACATTTGCTTCATGATGTTCATAAATTTTACTCCTTTAGACTTGAGAATAATTTTGTTTTTACTTAAATATTTTGAGGTAGAGATATTTTTGAGACTAATTTTGACCATTATCTGTAAAAACTTCATAAACTTACTGGATGACGCATGTTCTAGCAATAGGTTGGCTACCTACACTTCATGTGTCATCATGAGGAATTGAAAAACAAAACACCTTCTGATGATGGTCCTCCACAATCTCCCAACAAGAGGTTTGTTTCAAAATAAAAATGTTGTGTTTAGTTTACAAAGGATATGCACACGCGCGTGCGCACACACACACACAAACACATCAATGAGACTTTGATTTGATACCTGTCACTGACGCTGAGTGTTAGAGGTAAGCACTTTTACATAGTGATGCTCAATGCTCAAAGCTCAACGCTTGTTTCATGCTTGCGGTCCAAGTCTCACATAGCCCCTACCAAGAGCTAAGATGTTTACACATCAAAAACCTTTCAAAAACGAGGCTACACAATTTTGTTTTACATGAAT
The DNA here is from genome assembly GCA_011428145.1 of Ericerus pela. NCBI lineage: Eukaryota > Metazoa > Arthropoda > Insecta > Hemiptera > Coccidae > Ericerus > Ericerus pela. The sequence continues at coordinate 191,741 of WOFM01000430.1, forward strand.
GTATTGACAGAAACGTAACTCCAACAACAATGACAATTTTGTAGTAACACTTGACATGCAATTAGTTATACACAAGTATCTTGTGACATGACAAACCTATGATATGATGATACAAAATGTAAAACAGTTAAAATTTTATGAAAATGAAAAATTGTTTAAAAATTTAAACCATTAAAGTTCATTTAATATAGAGAGTAGAGAAAAAGTTAATGTAATCCTTTTTCTTTCCTCAAGCCTCATCAAATAATATCTACCACCAAAAATTGCCAACTCTTGGGTCACATGCTATAGGCCCCTCAGCAAACCTGAAAAACTCACTAAGTTGAACAAAAAGTATTATGTGCAATATAATGTCCTAAAATGGCTAGCAAGGTGAAAACTATAAGGCTCTATTATGAAGGGGAGTCCATATCTTCTCTGCTACCTCTTTTGATCCCTTCCCCTCCATGAAACTGCCACAAGTGACAAAGACACCGTATTTTTAGGGCCAAAACTGTTTTGTTTTGATTATAAGGAGACTTCTAAGCTCAAGACTCACTTATCTACGCCCTCAGTGGCTAGATATTGATTTACATCCTAAATGTATGAAATGAATTAGAAATTCAGGAATAGTATTTTACTCAACTAGTTAGCAAAATAAGTAGATAATTGTCAACAAGTTGCATAGTTGCAGCACAAGCCGCAGGTAAGTGCTGTAAGTGGAATAAGTAGATTATAATGAATGGCTAACTGGTTGAGTATGATATTTTTTTCAAAGAATCCACCAAAAAGAAATTATTATTTATTCAATTAAACAGGTGAAGTTCATTCATGAATAGAAGTTTTGATGAAATTAAATATTATCGAGAAGTGAACTTAGTTGTTCGTGCAAGCATCACCATGTAAAATGGTCTTTTTTCATTTTGACGTTTTGCAACTTGTGTACATGTAAACAGTGCTGTGAAGAAATAACAAACAGTTGAGAAAAAATTCATTTCTACATTGTTTTTGCACTTGGTGAAGAAATGAAAACTAATTTTTATACTCCAAACTTCCTTGGAAATCTCGTATTTTGCTAATCAAAACTGATTTAATAATAATCTCTTTTTGGTGTATGAGTTGAGAAAAAATTTAATTTATCTGATGGAATTATCTAAAGTTTGTAGATAATCTGTTGAGGACTATCATATCACAAATATGCAGACAAATAATCAGGTCCATTTGCCATTTACATGTTTTTACTTATCATATTATGTAAGTGTTTCCATTTTATTTTCAATATTGATAACCTTGAATTTTGTTTAAAATAATAATTTAACTCTGTGAGTCGGATGTTTATCCATCAGATTGACTTAGCCTGATGCTCTGAATGCTACAGGTAATGGCCCCTTAATATAATTCTCTTCAAAAATTAGATTTAAATCTGAAGAAAAAAAAATCACGAATGTTTGACCCATTTATAATTTTTCAATTACAGTATATCAATATTTACAGTCACTTTAGGACATTCTGCATGTAAAATTTTTATTTTTTGTTAACCTTGACGAATACTGCAAGTTCACCAAGGATTGGTAGAACTTGCTAAGGCCTAAGGCCTAAGGCACCCTGTATGTTTAATGATTTGTTTTTTTCTCAAAATGGGCCGAATAAACAGCAGCTAAAATTTTTTTGTACTTCATTTTCAAAAAATATCAACGTTAGATCATAACTGTTTTATAATGTGGAATATCTTGTCATAAAAGAATATTTACACTAGAAGGTAATCAACAGATTATTTGTGTGTTCCTCCACTGTGTATGTAAACACATGGGAGAGCCAAAACCTAAGCAAACTGGTTCAGGAAGTTTATATAGGGGCTCTTTTACACACATACATACACGCATAAATAATAAATATGTACATCAGTGTATAAAGGAAGTGCGTCGTTTATTATCAAGATAAGGAATGACAGATAGGTTCATGTACCAAATTGTGATATCATCATAATTGTATGTTTAGTCACGGTTTGATTTGGTTTTCATACATTGCTTCGTTGAGGGGTGGAAGCCCCTAATACCTTATACGAGTGTTAAATCCCCACATATAATATTTTGATTAAATCAGTAGCCTACCTATTAATTTCCATTAATACTAAGGTTATAGTACAGAATGAGGTTAAATTAGTTTTAAAGAGTCAAAAAAGAAACCAGTAAGAAGATAGACCACTTCCTAAAGAGATAAAATTTTACGTAAAATTGGAAAAAATAAATACACTAGACCCTCAGAAATTTTCTATAAAGAGGTACACGGTTGTGAACAAAAAATACTCACGACTTTTCCAGGAGCAGAGCTAAGCCTTTAATCTCCGCCCCGTTGAAAAATCATCTTATTCCACTTCTAGGGGGAGGTGCACATTATCAATAACAACTATCGATATAGAATTTTTTTTTTTTATGGTTTACACGATAATTTAACCACATTTGCCAACTGTTTTCTTTCTTTCTTTTTGCGTATGTGCCAAAGGGGGAAAAATTGTAGGCGACAAAAAGTTTTTTACAACTTTCTTAGGTACCCATGACTTTACAGGTCTCCGCACGCTATTGATCGATGGTACAGTTAGTTCTTGAATATCTGTATCAAAAATATCGATACCTATCGAAACTTTTCAATATTTTCCACCTGTACGTCTGTAGGTTTCCCAATCTCAAATACCTAAAACAGGAAACAAACCCCTGTATAAAGGAGTGACGTGCTATTTCTAAGAGCGCTAGAATTGAGTGAAATTTACGATTCGATTAAATATTCAATCTGCTCCCCCTCTCCTAATTTACTTAAAGGCAGCTCATTTACTCTCCTCTTACACACATTTCACCTTCGCACTCTCTCTTCTCATTCTATCTCTCTCTATCTGCCTACGATATCGAAGTTTTATCCTCAATGAATTTTTCCAGATCGCAATCGTTACTTGTCGTGCATTAATTATTGTAGCTGCAAGTACATCGATGTTGCATATATATATATATATACGTTAATCTGGAGAATCGAACTGGTTTACATAATAATTCGTACAACGTTAATTTTTTCGCAATAATTGCTGATATTTTAATTAACGACCACAAAGGCTTTGCGACGTGTAGGTAATAGCCTATTCATATATCTTATATTTCGCAATAGGCTATACCGCGATTGTAAACCTCTACCTATATAATTCACTTGCGGTGTATTATGATTCTTGATTTTTTTGTTTTTTTTCTGTTTTTTTGTTCTTATGTTTTTTGTGCTTGTTTTTTTTTTTTTTACTCTTCATTTTGAATGATTTCAGATTACCTCGTCCGCAACAACAGATAGCGCACGAATACGAAACTGGATCGGAGAGCATCGGCGTCAGCACGTATCAGGTGTCCGCCACCATGTATCTGGAGAATTGCGCAACCGACGACTGCGTCATTCTGCAATCGTACAACCGAAGCAGCGGCTACGCCGGCATCAAAGATGCGTCAGCCGAATGCAATCCCAACGCCCAGTTCGACTACTACCGCCGGCATCCTGCGGACGACGACTCGGCTGCCGCAGCTTCACCAAAATCCAATGGCGTTGACGACGACGACGACGACAACGACGATTCTCATTCGCGTCTGATTACAGCCTTTTGCAAAGTCGACCCCAGCCAACTGCCGGCCGACATGCTAGCGCTGGTGCCAGCCGCCCGCCGACCACTACCCAACGACTACAATCTGCCGCCGTTGCCACCGTGGCTGGAGGTGGATCGCGTGAAAAAGGGACAGGCGTTCGGCCTCAAGTACCTTCACGGACTGAATTACTCGCAAACGCTGTCACTGTTGTTGTTGTTCTCGCTGGAGGAGGGCCTCAAGCCGCTAATCTACACCGAAAAATCGCACACGCCGCTGTTGGCGCAGAAACGCTATCTGTCGACGGCGATACGGGTCAAGAGTTGGTACGAGACGGACATCTGGAATCCCGCCTCCGAGGGCTACAAAAATTTGCACAAAGTGCGCGCCATGCATCTAAGCGTGAGCAAACGGCTGAATGGTATGCCTGTTGACGAGGTCCATCGTCAGGCCAACCTGGAGGAGAAACTGAAGGCGGCCAACAGCGACATGCTGTGCCCACTGTCCAGCACCCTCAAGCGGGACCTGTATCTGCGCAAAAATGGCCCTGCCTGCCCCGTGTACGAGCGCAAACGCAATCGCGTCTACCTCAGCCAGATGGAAATGGCATTCACCCAGTTTGGCTTCTTCGGATTGATGTTGCTGCATCCGCATAAATTTGCGGCAAAAAGTGCCACTAAGGAGGAGCTGAGTAATTTTGTGCACATGTGGCGTTACATCGGCTACATGCTGGGCATTGAGGACGAGTTCAATTTGTGCACCGGTGATTTGGATACAGTGCGACAACGAGTGCGTCATGTGGTAGAGTACTTCATACGGCCGATGGTACTGCGCACAAGCAGGGAGTGGGAGCACATGTCTCGGTGTGCACTGCAGGGTATTGAGAAGTTTACCAAATTGCGAATCAATTTTGAGTCAACCATGCTGTACTTTTACTGGGTGATGGACATCGAAATGCCACACCTGATGCAGTATGTGAGCTGGAAGGAAATGATGTTGTTCAACACAACCAAGTACATTATGACAGAAAGTTATAAGATACCAGGATTCACTAGATTCTTCAATTACATAATCAGAAGGAATATTGAAAGGGCAGCAAGAGAGGAGTATGGTAAGAAGTGAACACATTGAGATTTTGGTGTGTGTGAGTAAGCAAAAAATGTGATATATATACTTTAAGATGAGACTGTTTAGGTACCCTTTGATCATATTGGCGTATTTATGTATAAATACCCAGTAGCTCTTTCTCATTAATGTTAATGAAACCTCTCTTCAATCTAAAACCCTAAAATGAACATAGAATTTTTGCACATGCACAGTGTTGGGCAATTCCTAGGATTGACATTTTTAGTTGGGAATTCCAACAAATATTGGGGGAATGTTCTTGGTGAAAATGGATACAACACCTTCATATTTCCTATTTTGACTATTCAGCTGTTGATTTTCAAGCAGAAGAATTTGAGTAAATCAGGAAATGAAAAACCTTTCCACCTGTACATTTGATCAACGTTTTAATAGTATGTTGGTTCGGATGCATTGTAAAAGAGAACACTTAAGTACTAATGCATCGTATTTTATGACTTTATATTCATGCTAATTAGACAATTTTTTTCAAATTTCAACCAGCCTTCGAATATGCTGCATTTTCCAAGTTAGAGTCTTCAATTATGCCCAAAAGAAGGGCTTGCGACCACAATCATAACCAGAACAATAACCACTAAAAACCTAAACAATTTGACAAAACTAATTTTGGAACTGATAACCAAAACAAAAAAATTTCACATAACTAATAACCAATTCCCACAAAATGCTGAAAACAATAACCAGAATGATAACCAGAAAGAATCAGTTTTTAATGGTTCTTATGAAATATCAATATTACTGATTATTTTTTGAAAAATTATCAATTATTGATAATTTGACGTGAAGAAAATTTTTTTTGTATGTTTTACCCCAAATTTTGTCTCAATCAATAACCAGAAAAGTTATTCTGTTTATAATCAGAACAATAACCGGTAACCAAATAATTACATTTTTAACCAATAACCAGTAACCAATATAGATTTTTATTGGTTCCGACAAACCAATAACCTTAAAAATATTTTGGTTACAATCCCTACCCAAAAACATCAAAAAGCACAAAACATAAAGTTCCTGGGAATGGGAAATGGTAATTCTCAAACCCAACACAGCACACCGTAAGAAGTTTTTTTTGGTCTGTTTTCAAAGCAGTTTTCAAAATTCATTGGATTCATAGGAAAATTTTTAGAAATTGTAGATTCACAGAACTAACAGATTGAAGACAAATGCAAAAAGACTACTAGGCATGTGCTGATAACCTATGCCCACTTTAGGGTTTTAGAATATTAGCCCGGATTTTCATGTTTTTCTGGGTATCCATACACCCTCTAAATGATCTAAGCTTATACCCAGAGTAAATTAAATTATGATGTGAAAATTTATCACGGTCTTAAAATTTTCTATGAGGCATATGAAACT
>WOFM01000430.1:201962-249129 GCA_011428145.1 Ericerus pela
ACGCCATCCCTCATAGCCATTTCCACGGAAGACATTTGAGATCCTATCATTATTTTCAGTGTTCAAAATTAATGAATTGACTGAACTTAAAAAATAAAAAATAAAAAAAAATAAAAAAAATAACAACGGATGTCAATTCCTAGCAAATGACGCAAGACTAGGATTGCCGTACCTGTGATAACCAAACAATTTAAGAATTTGACGATAGTATTTAAGTTGTCCTTGTGTGTTTCTCGAGTAAGTCCACTGCGGGCAAGAGATAACACACATTAAAGATGAGACTGGACGCTTCCCAATAAAAAAAATAAAAATAAAATAACAAGACTTTTATAACCCAAAGTAATTCGTATTAGAATTCAATATTCGATAAGATGATTAATTAAAATCAATAAAAAAAAGAAAATGTGAGGGTGAAAATGAAATTAGCTACTTTCTGACCAAGGGAATTAGGAAAGAAATGAAATTATTGATGTGGAATACCTTGTCGTGAGAGATATTCTCACCAGAAGGAAATTCTACAGAATTTAAGCGTGTTCAGCCACTTCATACAAATGTATGGGCAAGCCAAAACCAAACCGAACACTGGCGATTTTAGAGCCGGTTCTGTGAGTTTTTATACAGGTTTTGGCGGGTGCACACAAACACACGTACGTAGTAAAATACGTACGTTGTTTAAGTACGGCCAGGTCGCATCATCCCCTACTATCGTAGGTGGCGGCTGGCCGGTTCGTGTACGAATCGTGACATTGATGATGGATGACGTCACGATTCGTACTCGTATATTATCTGCAAGTATTTGCAGGTAATTACGATCGAACGTAATTCTGTGTGTTGGTTTAACGTCGCAAGGACGATAAGTTGCCTGCCCTATGGGGCGGCGACTGTCGTCGAGGGGTCCGAGCCCCTATACCTCATACCGATGAGTCCCCACAGCTACTCCCCCCCAGTTTTTGCGCCGCAAAGACGATCAAAAATGCGCAAGGCCTGGGGGATGTGCGGGTTTACTTTCGCCTCTGATCGGCCTCCCACTTCGCCAGAGCACTGCCCACCGCGGCCCCAACGCACTCGTAGGATTCCCTACGAGCGTTTGCTCGGGCCAGGTAGTTCACCCGGCTGCCTTCACCCCTATGCCTCGGTTTCATGTTTTTTGTTTGGGCATAGGGATGTCGACGGGAGTGAGGGGGCAGCGGACGCCTGAATATCGGCTTCCTGTGCATCGGGGAGTTTGTGTTCCCCGATGTCCAGGCAGCCATCTTTGCCCGTTCGTTCGCGGCCCTCTCTGCCGTGAACAGGAATCCCATTCCTTCCTTCTTCTCCTCGGGTTTCGGCTCCGGCTTCGGGGGTTCCGGAGTCGGTGTCGTCTCCTTCGGGGATCGGGGAGGTGAGATGACCGGAGGTAGCGGAGTCGTCATTTCCGCCAGGACATCGTCAACCGGAGGAGCCGTGTCCATTAATAGCTCCTCCTCAATCCTCTCCATCTCCGTTTTCGTTTTAGTCATCTGCTGAGCTTTTGCTTTCTCAGCAGATTTCTTGGCGAATTGGAAGCTGGCGGACATTGGAATCGGGATTGGTAATCGTGACATAGAATACAGAATGGGTTGTTTAGGATAAGGCAACAAAAATATCTCAAGAAACACGACCAAGTAATTTGGTGGTTCTGAAACGGATGATTTTACTTCATTTTTCGATTTACCATTACAGTTATTTTTCTTTATTTTCGGATCTTCTTATCTGCACGTAGAGGGGATAGCGCTTAAAATTCTCGGCCGTATACAAGTTTTCCGGTTAAGTTCTGATCGGTTTAAGCAGAGTTATGCCTGAAATAAACTCAGTGAATATTATTTTTCGAATTTTCAGTACAAAGGAATCTCCGTTTGTGACGTCACGTCGTAGAGATTATCTTTGTGGTTAACGGTACTCGCACGTTGCAATGTTTTGTTTCCGTATTGCACGTGGATTTGTTTATTCCTGTCTTCTTCTTTTTGTTGGCATTCCTCGTTTGCTTATCTCCGGAGTTTCTTTGTCTCGCGGAGTTCCGATATTCCTCGTATGTTTTTAGCGGGTTTTGACTTTTACTACGGATATTACTTTTTCGGGAGTAAATTTTATTTTCTTCGCATTAACCTCTCGGACGTGCGAGAAGGATGTGAGTTTCTGCGTTTTTTAATGCCTGGAGGCCTGCCTCTTTTGCGTGGGCATAAGGGGGCCTCGGGATCAAATGTTTTGGTGATCACATCGTCCAAAAATTTTACTGTTTTCTTGGGTTTTTCTTGATGTGAGGTATTTTTCTCACATTTTTCGACGGATTCTTCCGTTTTTGTTTCGGAATTCGTCTGTATATTTTCTGGGTTCTCCTGTTGTAACCTTCTTATTCTTTTATCGTCACTTACCAAATACGCAGGCTTCAATCTGTCGATTGAAATTGTTCTTGGTTCTCCTGCGATGAGTATCACGAAGTTTTTCTCGTCTCGTGATACTACTTTGTAAGGACCGGCGTATGGTTTCTCCAGCGCAGATCTCATTTTTTCATCTCTAACAAATACGTGTGACGTATTAGCCAAGTGTTTCGAGACGTAAATCTTGGGCTGGCCATGACGAGCTGCCTGTTTTAGGAAATTGTTGGCATCATTTCTTATGTTCTGTACCATTATTTCGGGGCTAACTTCTTTCGATTTTGTGAAGAAGTCCCCTGGAAGGCGTAGCTCTTCGCCGAACGCTAATTGCGCTGCAGAATGACCTGTATCAGTTTGCAGGGCGGATCGAAGGCCTAAGAGGATGGTAGGGAGTACTTCTACCCATCTCTTGGTATCATGAGACATGATGGAGGCTTTGAGAGCTCTATGCCATCTCTCTATTTTGCCATTGGCTTGGGGATGGTAAGCTGTGGTATGACTGTGTTGAACACCAAGCTTATTTGCCAGCTCTTTAAAGAGCGAGCTCTCGAATTGGCGACCTTGGTCTGTGACTATGACTTCTGGTACGCCATACCTCGCAATCCAGGTATCGTATAACCTTGCAGCTACTGTTGGAGCTGACATCTCGTGAAGAGGGATTGCTTCCGGCCATCGTGTTGCCCTGTCTATTATCGTCAACAGGTATCTGTGTCCTTGGGATGGTGGCAATGGGCCTACCAGATCCATGTGAACCGTTTTAAACCGCTATGTTTGCTTGAATGATTTGAGGGGCGAACGGGTGTGTCTTCCTACTTTGGATTCTTGACAGTTCAGGCAACTGCGAGCCCATTTGTTGCAGTCAGACTTCATTCGAGGCCAAACAAATCTTTCTGAAATTAGCTTAGCACTACATTTTGGCCCAGCATGTGACAGATTATGTACACTGTTGAAAGCCAACCTGCGATATTTTACCGGTAGAAATGGCCTGTTCTTACCTGTACTGATGTCACATGTTAATAAAACATCAGTACCGGGAATTTTTCGCTGTCTCAATTTGAGGGTAGTATCATCGTTCGATAACAGCCCCTGCAATTCTGCATCCTTAAGCTGTGCTTTAGCTATTTCAGCATAAGGCAATTGGACAGGAACCGAGATAGCTTCGATTCTACTCAAGGCATCAGCTGGAGTGTTAAGTTCTCCACTTATATACTGAATGTCGGTAGTCAGTTGACCAATATAGTCTAACTGTCGTGCTCTTCTCGGAGATGCCGGTTCTGCTTTTTGTGTGAAGGCATATGTTAGGGGTTTATGGTCAGTATACACAGAAAAACATCTACCCTCTAACTGGTGCCTGAAATGCTTCAACGCAGCAAAAATTCCGAGCAATTCCCTATCGTAAGTGCTGTAATTCTTTTCTGTTTTTGAGAGCTTCCTTGAGAAGAAAGCTAGCGGTAATTTGATGTTGTTTTTATCAAGTTGGTACAAAGTTGCACCAATAGCAAAATCGGATGCATCGGTACTTACGCATAATGGCAGACTTTCATCTGGATGAGCCAATAGAGTTGCATTTGCCAGTGTATCTTTGATATTTTCAAAGGCCTGTTTGGCTTCTTCATTCCATACGAGTGGAGTTTTGTCTTTCTTTTTACTTGTCTTTATTAGTGCAAACAGCTTACTTTGTTCGGCTGCTGCATTCTTCATGCAACATCTATAGAAATTCACCATCCCCAAGAAACGCCTAAGTTCTGCGACATTTGAGGGCTTCGGGAAATTCAGTATTGGTTCTACCTTGGTCTTCAAGGGGGAAATGCCTTCGGTCGAGACTTTGTAGCCGAGGAAGTCAATTTCGGTCTGTGCGTATAAGCTTTTGCCTACGTTGATAGTGAGTCCGGCTGCGTGTATACGCTGTACCACGGCTCTCAAATTCTCCTCGTGCTGATGCTCACCGCCTTCTGAGCAAATGCAAATGTCATCCAGGTATGCATATGCAAACGGCAATTCCCTAAACAGTCCGTTGATAAATCGTTGGAAAGTTTGTGCTGAGTTGCGTAGTCCAAACGGCATTCGAAGGTATTCGAATAATCCAAAGGGGGTTATAACCGCTGTCTTTGGAACGTCCTGGTCGGCCATAGGAATTTGGTGGAATGCCCAGTTGATGTCTATTTTTGTGAACATCGTTTTACCCTTCATATTCGCGTTGAAGTCCATTATGTTGGGGACTGGGTAGCGATCAGGAACTGTTATGGCGTTTAAGGCTCTGTAGTCGCCAACAATTCGCCACTCTCCACTTGCTTTCTTAGTCATGTGGATAGGGGAGCTCCATGAGCTTTTTGAGGGGCGACATACGCCCTCCTCAATAATGCGATGGAAGTACTCTCGTGCTGCTTTGAGTTTGTCAGGTAATAACCTTCGTGCTCTATCATGGCAAGGCTGTCCTTTGGTTTCTATGTAGTGAACCGTGTCGTGTTTGTACGTAGGATGCCTGCGAATTGAGGGTTGAGTGACTCCAGGATAGTCTGACAGGATCCGTAAGAGTTGTCCGTCGACTTTGGTACAGCTGGATATGTTTGTGTCTAGTCTGTATGCTAGCGTTTTGCCTTCCACACTTTTGTTTTCACTATTGATCAATTTGCCGTGTTTGAGGTCAATGATCAGGCCATAGTGTGCGAGAAAATCTGCACCCAGGATCGGGTTTGGAACGTCTGCAACCGTGAAGGACCACGTCATATTTTTGCTGAGTCCGATGTCGACTTTGCTTGTTTCAAGTCCGTATGCTGGAAGGTTTTGACCATTCACAGTACGGAGATAGTATTTCGGAGGAAGTACTTTTTGGGTTCTATTTACTGGCAATATGCTCAGGTCTGCTCCCGAGTCGATTAAGTAACGTCTCCTGTTTGTCCTGTCCTTGATGAACAGGCGGCGAGAGTATTTTTCCGAGGGGTCTTCGGCCGCACAGATGGCCCCTCGTTCTAGTTTGACGCTTCCTTATTAAAGGTTTTACCCCACCATCTGCATCTATTGTTGCATTTGGTGGCCTCCGCGCCAAACCTGTTGTGAAAAAAGCAACTCTTATCATCCCAATTTCGAGACTGGGTTTTGGGAGATGATGTTCTAGGGGGAGTTGAACTCTGACCCCTGTTTCCGGAACTAGATCTACGGTCTCTTGACCGGGACTGTCGTCCTCTGCTGCTGTTGCTATTGTTGTTGCTTCTGCTTTTCGATCTTTGTCGCCAGCTGCTGTTGGGCTTCGTCGAGCTTTGGCTTTTGTTCCTCTTTACTTCTTCGGTCAACTGAGCTATTTGGGCTCTAAGTTGAGCGAGTTCCCCAGTCTCTGCAGATACTGCACTGACCACCGGCTTTGACCTTGTGTATTCGAGCGCGTTATCTGCGGATTTCGCAAGGAAGTCAAGATCCGCGGATGTGTTGATTACCGTGGAACCAACGGCGGCTAGGCACTGCACAACACTTTGTGGAAGTTGTTTGCAGAACTGGTTGCCTATGACAGAAGGGGCTACGATGTTGTCCGCCTTCTGTCTTAACTTCGCCATGAAGATTGAGGGTTTGTCGTCCCCCATCTTCATACCCCCCATCACATCGTCTATAATTTCATTTTTCGTTTTTCCAAATACTTTCTTTATTTTTCTGACGAACCAGGCATATTTATCCTCTTCTGTCGAAGGGCATTCCATAACGTCCGGAATGTGGCGGATTATCTGTGGAGGCATGGCTCCACAGATGTGTGTATACCGCTGGTTCAGTGTTATGTTCTCTGTTCTGAACCTGCCTTCTAATAGTGTCAACCATAATTCTACCTCATTCGGCAGAAAACTCCGGGATATCTATCCTTCGTCTATAGAGATTAGGGTTCTGTCCTGGTTGCATTTGCAAGAGTTGCAGGATCTGGGCCAGAACTTCGGGTGTCAGCTGTGGCTGACTACTACCTCCCTGTGATGGCTGTGGGTTTTCAGTTGGTGGTGGAACCATTGCTATGTCTTTTTGTTGACAAGCGTATTCCACAGTACTACTACCTTCCTTGCTGGTTGAAAACACTGGCTCCTGTGTTTGTAGGACAGGTGTTTTCGGGTCGGAACTTTGGCTTAAAGTCCGACCACTTCTCAACGTTCTAACTGCAAGTTCTTCTTTATTTATTGCAGTTCCCAGTCGTGCTAATTCTGGGTGTTGAGGGCCCTCTTCTATGTTTGCTAAATTCAATGAGTGTCGAGTCGAAGTCGGGGGAGTTGGGGGATGAGTCCAACCTTCTTCCTCCAGGTCTACTGTCTTGTTTCTCTTTATTTATTTATTTTAAAGAGAGGGGTATAAATTCCCACTTCAGTGAACTCTTACTTCGACGACCAAAAGGTGTCTTAGTCTAGGTAAAAAAAATATTTTTTAATTTGCCGAGCAAGCGAGAATCTCGCCAGTGCTACTGCGCCAGGTTGTAATAGCGCCGAAGCGCCTAAGACTCCTCACGACGTGGCCGAAATCACGTCGAGGTCACCACTGTGGAATACCTTGTCGTGAGAGATATTCTCACCAGAAGGAAATTCTACAGAATTTAAGCGTGTTCAGCCACTTCATACAAATGTATGGGCAAGCCAAAACCAAACCGAACACTGGCGATTTTAGAGCCGGTTCTGTGAGTTTTTATACAGGTTTTGGCGGGTGCACACAAACACACGTACGTAGTAAAATACGTACGTTGTTTAAGTACGGCCAGGTCGCATCATCCCCTACTATCGTAGGTGGCGGCTGGCCGGTTCGTGTACGAATCGTGACATTGATTGATGGATGACGTCACGATTCGTACTCGTATATTATCTGCAAGTATTTGCAGGTAATTACGATCGAACGTAATTCTGTGTGTTGGTTTAACGTCGCAAGGACGATAAGTTGCCTGCCCTATGGGGCGGCGACTGTCGTCGAGGGGTCCGAGCCCCTATACCTCATACCGATGAGTCCCCACAATTGATAACAGGGGAAATTTTTCGTTTGAAATTGTATACCCACAAAACAAATAATTCAAGATGAAATTAAAAAAAAAAAATAAAAAAAATATTGCAGGTGATTTGAAAAGAAAAAAAAATTTAAATATCACCAAGTATAACGCAAAATGATTCTACTGGTAACACGAAAGAATAATAAAAAATTCACAGTAGAAAAAAAAAAATTGGTAAAAAAAAAAAAGAAAAAAAAATTTTGAAATATATAATATTTTTGAATAAATAATTAAAGTTGAATGAGAAAAGGAAATGAGCAAGAAAAATAATTTAGTTTAAGTGTTCGTATTAGAAAAGAAAATTCAAAAAAAAAATCGTTAAATTATTTTCGACAAAATTGTGCAACGGCAAAAATTTTCAAGTTGCAACAAAATGGTGGTTTGAAACTGAAAAACCGCGCCAACGTATTTATTGAATGGGCGAAGATAAGTGTTCGTAGGTTCGTTGCACTTAACAAAAGGTTAATGTACAAGTTCGAACGAATGAACGAAACGAGCGGTGCATATGTCACAAGTTGAACACTCCAAGACAAAAGTGGCTGCAAAAATTTGCACTTAGAAGAATTTTGTAAAAGCCGAAATTATTTGAAAATAACGATGTTTTCAAATATGCAAGTTAAATTTTGAATCGAAAGAGTTAAGTTACACGAAAAATACGAATTGAACACGAAAAATATACGAAAAAATTACGAAAAATGTATTTTTTATTACCTTTTTTCAGCAGAAAATTTTCAAATGATACCTTTTTAAGCGTTGATTTTTTGGTTTTCAGGTTCGCTTTCTGGAATTTACGAAGATGTTGCTCTGGAAATGTTGATTGAACTGCGCTTCGGTTGTTTTGAACGTACTTCGGTGAGTGTTTGAGTTGTGTTTTTTTTTGAGGTTTAAGATGATACCAAAAGATGAAGTTGAATTAAGATGATGAATACCAATTTTGATGTTGTTGAGTTGAAGCTTTTACGTTGGTTTCAGATCAGTTTGTGATGGCTCAAGGCGATTTATTACCAATTGATGACTTTGACGAATTAGTTCATACACAAGCAGAGCAGACACTAATGAATTTACTAGTTTTCGGGCAACACAAGCAGGGCTCCCAAACAACTTAGCAATCGACGAGTCCTGGAATCTTCGAAACACTTGGCCGGATTGTACACAAACAGGGCAAATCCTTTTCAGCAAACGACGAAACTCATTGAACGTTTACAGCATTCAAGGTGAAATTAAATTTTCGAGAACAAAAAAAATTATGACTCGAAACAAAAAAAATGGTAAGTTGGAACTTTGTTACGCAACACAATAAATAGTATTATGAAAAAGGACTAAAAACACAATTATTCACGAAAGTATTAAAAGTTTGACTTAAACACAAAAATTCACAATAAAAGATTTTAAAAAATTTTAAAAATTTGTTTCAGGTACAAGGATTGTTACCGAGCGATGCTACCATATTGAGGATGAGGACCGGAGTTGTAACAAGAAAAGAAGATTTAAGCGAAGTTCCGTCCAAGAAGCGAGTGTTTATTTAAGAAGTTACATAATTTAAGTAAAGTGCATATTTAGAGTAATGAACGAACGATAACGGAAACGAACGAATGAGCGGCGGAAGTGGTGGAACAGTGTAGCCGCGAATAGATATAAATAAATGTATATGATATGTGATTGTGTGTTCGCAGGAGTGAGAGGGGAGAAGGATTGGTGGTCTCAACACTTATCGATAGTATTATCTTCGTGTGTCAGCGCTTTTTGAGCGACATTTGGAATTGAATAAGTATATTATGTTTATTATTTTTAGACAAGGGAGGTTTGGTAAAGTGGGTGACTTCAATCTCGTCCCATTCCATCAACGCAAAAATTTTTTATCTGTATCTATGAACCTTATATCATGAAAATAACTTAGCTTTAAAAAATGTTGAAGTCAAAATCTCCAAAACAAAATGCCTTTGGTTTCTTTGTTGTTATTGATTTTCCTTTTTAGCTTTCCTTTTCTTGAACGTCAAATCAGCAAACCTTCGAAAATTAATCTGCAATCAATTTCATTCATTTTACCCACTGCGTATGGAGGAGGTCATATGTTTGATATGTCCTATCTCCGGAACTAGCGGAATTTCGTTCGTTCAAAACAAGTGTCTTACTTTATAGATTTTAATGAAAATAGACTCAAAATGTTTCTGACCATCCGGAGAATGTCCTAGACAATTCACATTTGAAAATTAAAAAATTAGGACGGTGTAATTGAAGAAAATGAGAATTTGAAGATTGAAAAAATTATCATAAATTTGGGCATATCCATAAATAAGAGCTACTCATTCAGATTAACGCAGTCGTGTTTTTTTTAAATTTTTTTAATAAATTTTATTTGGAAAATACGCAGCTTTGCCGTTACTGTTTTCGTTACTCCACGACATTATCAACTCGGAAACCAATCGGAGTATAATCTTTAATCAAGTATTCTCGAATACCGTATTTTACACGATTCGTTGACATGACCACTTGAGCGGACTTTTTTTTTATGGGATACCAAAAGCAGAATTAAGTCAATTATTATAATGAACAGAAAGCATGTTGCAGTAGAAGGGAAAAATATTGTAAAACCATCAACTATTTAACGAGTCATAATTACTGATTTGTACGTTGTACCTATCGACAGCGACTGAAACTTATTTAAGGATTCTAAAAATAAAATCCTAAAAAATGTCTAAAAAATGTCGTAATTAAATCAAAGGCTAAATCTCCCCTTATGGCAAAAAAAAAAAAATTAGAAAAAAATTCAAAGTATTCTGTGATTTATCTCTCCCTCATCTATTCAGTTTGCTAATACTATTAAATCAAACCGATTTCTCGATAATATTTCTTAATAAGCCTACCACTAATGGTGTATATCTTATACACGAGTAAAAAAAAAAGACTCCAAATGATTCATACATAGAAGAAAAACAGTTGGTATGCAGAGAACAAAATTTATTTTAATCACAGACACAAAATACATAGTAATACTACCGGCAACTTCGAACCAAAAACATAATCACCCAGTCTAAATTCTATTGAATAACATTGATCGTTTAAGTTAAAGTGTGATGGATTGTTTGATAAAACAATATAGAAAGAAAAATACGTAGTAATACAATACTAAAAATTTTACTGAGGGAACCTTATAACCCAAGTTTTACACGACACAACTGTTGCCAAAACTGCGAATATCAATTCTAAGGCACCAGCAAAAAAATCCAGAAAAACAAAATAAAAAATATAAGAAAAAAGTCAACAATTTTAAAAAAAAAAGTAATAATAATCAATAAATCTCTTTTCCTTTAACGGATATCCAATTAAGTAAATCATAATAATAAAATATATAACAAAAAAAAAAAATTAATAAGAGAGGTAGGAACGTAAAAAAAGTTTTGACAATACTAATTTACGTTGGAATAATGCTCAGAGAAAATAATATATTTGAGCAGAATGTAAAACAATGAAAAACATTAAACAAAAAACGTAATTCTATCACAGTTATCATAACAAAGAGCGAATCAATAATTAAAAATGATTTCTTTTTTACTAAATAAAATTAATTCGTTATCGAAGTAAAAATTCATAATTTGTCGTCACAAATGGACAAGATACGAGTAATCTATTCAACATTAACTGATGATAAAAATAACAAAAGAATGAACTCTTAAAGATGGTTTCCTCTCGCAATCGCTATCTAAAATACCAAGAAGAATATTTTTCTTCAACAGTTTCAAAACAACATAAAAATGCCTATTACAAGAAAGAAGAAAACGATATCAATATTTAAAACTTCCAACATTTAAAAATAAAGGATGAAAAATAAATAGACGATCGCCGGAACGACAAAACATTCATCATCTCGTTCTCGAGGTCTGAGACAAAATTTTGACTCTACTGATAGTCCAAAAATGAAAATAATAGCTAGGAACTCGTATCGATATTTCCTTTTGCCTTCTCCATGCAACTGACAGAAAAATTGGCAAATGATTTTGCAAGGTAATTAGGTACTCATTTGAAATATTCACGAATTACGTGTCGACACTGCGTTCGTGAAAAGACGCAACATGCTACACATTTCTATAATTTGCACGGCATGAATCAATATGCCTTCCACAACGTTCATCATTGGGCTGGTCAGCGATACTAGCGATTATTTTCACATCGTTTTCGTCCATTTTACTAGCAATTAGGTCGTCGTTGGTAACATCGATGAATTTGATCTTGTTCATCTGCGTACCACACAATGGCACAATACACAGATACATTAGTAGGGAAAATTGTAAAGTTAACGAAGCACCGCCGATCATTGAGTAATATTACCTTGTTATTATCGTCCAAGTACTGAAATGACATGACTGCCTCTTGATGTTCGACAACATCGAGTATATGATTAAGTGTTTCTTGACTAGTTTCTTCCGGTCCCATTGAGTGTATAGCCAGAGTTTCACTATCCACAAAGATATTTTCGTCCAGTTTTTCATTTCTATGGAACAAAAAATTTTCGTTTATTGTCCTGGTAGGTGTATATATATACTCAGTACCAAGCGTTAAGCGAAAGGGAATTTCAAATAAGGACACAACTTAGCACAACAGAAAGATATGACGTCTCTCACGTCTTATCTTTGGAAACTACTGATGCTGGAGTAACTGTAACATTCAAACCATTAAAAGTTTGAACTCAAATATCCAATTCAAAATTGGTAATTTTCGGAAATTTAATCCAGGGAAGAAACCATACGTTTGAACGTATACATTATATAGGGTACTCTGGAAATCGACTGCAGAATTTTGGTGGTTTGATTGCGAGCTGTACCCGACAAAATAAATAAAATACCTACGTTTAAGAGATACTCGATATTTTACGTATATATGAACTAAGTTGCATAGCAATGGTTTGTAGGAACAATTATAACATTCTCCAAATCGACTGCCAAGCTTCAGTGACAATCGTGGAAGGTTGTGCTTTAGCAGTAATAGACGAGACGAATAAAACATTTCATTCGAACAAGTGGCCTATATTCCATATTCAAGGAGCAAAAAAGTATCGAGTCAATAATTTTACTAAAATATAATTTTAGGTCATATGTTGTAATAACGTTTTTTTTACATTTTATCAGGAGCATATTACCAAATAACAAAGTAGGACAGTCGATTCCCAGAACACTCTGCAATAAAGTGACAAATGACAACACTTTCTGTCTAATAGCTTTCGATTTCTATGGAGGGTATATTCCTCAACACATTTTCAAAGCGAAACATACCATCAAGGACCATCGCTTCTTCAAATAAGATTTAAGAATTTGCTAATTTTGAATAGGAAAAAGAAAAAAAAGTTTAAAATCGGGCAACTGGGCGATTTTTCGAATTTAAAAATAAACATTCACTGAATCTAAAAGAAATTTTGTATTTTGTAGAAAAGCAACTAATCAAATTTCTTATGAAAATAATTGAGATAATTTCAACAAAAAACAATAGGGACAAATCAAATATTAAAAATTTAATATCGGCAAACCGCCTACTCTCCAAATTAAAAAAAAAAAAATGAAGAAGGAAGATCGGTATTAAAATTGTAAGCTCAAATTAATTAACAAAATGATAATACAAATTCTTTTTTAATGGAAGGAAATAGGCGGGATTCGCAAAATAGGACCACAAAAAGAAAGTACCATAATTTTGGGTGGTGTATTTCTAATATTCTGCGTACAAGAACAGAGATGTTGAATTTTGAAATTAAAACAAAAATTTCAGACGTCATTTTTAGGCGATGATGGTTTGATTTGTTTAAAAACGAGACGGATCGTGCACAACAAAAACGTATTCAAGATTTCAAGGCACTACAGATGAACTAATAACTCAATTTTTTTTCTTTTAAATTTTTTTTTTAAAACAATTTCAAGCAATTTCTAAGCACGAGCACTCAAAATTCGAAACGGATGTTTACAAAATTTTAAAGCCGACACTTTTGATTTTATGGGCCAACATGTGTTGAAAAAAAAAAGCTGAAATATTTATACTCACTTTAAGTTCGGATTTAAATGGAATTCCACATTGACTCTACTTTTTCGAGGACCATTAGCTGATGGTATTGGTTGTCCCTTATCTGAGACACAAGAAGATTAATATTTTTCTCAAATAGCAGACAGCGATAAATTATTTGTATAAAAATGAAAACTACGGTAACGAACCATTTGTGTAAACAGAGACTGACAACGGTCCAAATACTTTATAAGCAATAAACAGGCCAGTGTTGTTCATTTTGTGTATGGTTTTAATGATAATCTGCAGCAACTGTTGTGAGTATCGGGTAACGACGTCAACAAATTCAGGAGCAACTTCAACAAATCTACAAAAATTCAGCAGATTAAGCAAAATGAGCTCGAAGAATGGACGATCTATACCTCAAATTGAATACTTTCTGGAGACATGAGAAAAATTAATTTTAAAGGACTCTGTAGGTACCTCAAAAAGAAAATATCATAAAATTATCGATTTTGGTCAAGCTAGTGTTTCACGGCACCACCTTATACGAAATATTTTCGGTCAAATACAGACTAATCCGAGGCTGTAATTTGATTCAGACATGAAGAAAAAGTTCCGTTCAAATATTTTTGAAATAATAGTTATTTTTCAAGTTTGAGACTCTACAAAAGACAAAAATTTGAGAAAAAAAAATACCCAGAATTATTGTAACAGACATACTGAACAGTGCAGAATGTCAAAGAGTAACAAAATAATTATTACGATCGTAACAAATGCAACCAATTCATAATTTTTTATAAATTAGCTTTTGATTAATTAGCAACTTTTTCGTCCATCTGACAATTGCATGGCAGTCAAAATGATGTTAAAGTCTGCGAGTACTGGTACAAAATTTGAAAATTAACTGGTAAAATACAAAACACGTGAATTCCTAATCAAAAAATGTCTAAAAATTCAATTATCGCTTTCATAAACTCAGTTTTCGGCATTTAAACTCCGTATAGTTTCACATCGGTTACGGTGTATCTCGTTAATTATATTTCATCCAATCTAAATATATGTGCAAAAATAATTCAAAATGATAAACTACAAGCTACAGAGATAAGTTTGGCATTATCAGGTTAAAAAAATTCCACACGAATAGAATCGATAAAAAGTCACACTTGCTTTCCTTGAATTTTCACAAATTTAGAACCGACGTTAAACGTCAACAATTTAAGAGTCAAAAAATACAAACTAAGAACGAAACACCGCATGTTTTTCATTCATTAGGTACCTCACTATTTCTCCCCAACATTCTAATGCGGAATCAAGGAGTCAGTAAAGTGACGACAATGCGAAATGGGAAAAAAGTCAGTAAATTAGGTAACCTATTACGCTAAATTCAAAATTTTGAGGAAATTAAAATTTAATGGAAATTTCTTTTCATCGTATCTGACCGTAATACCTAAAGCATCAACGTGAATCTCTACCCATTCACTATAAAAATTTACTTCCACATACTCTCCAATGACAAATAAACATAAATTCCTGCAACACTTTACGCCTTGTCAATTGTAATAACGTTGCCAAAGCCACCATAATAATTACGAACTCGAGTATAAGAAAGCAGGGTCGTAGCAAAAGATTTACTTAAGGTAGGGGAAGGAGAATTTAACATTACCAGTTGCAATTTTTGAATACAAAACTACACCAGCTATCGATTTTGCCAGTTAATAAAACATGCACAATTTTTGAAACTGACCTAAAGCTTTTTGAGGGAGACTTCTAAGGGCTGTATTCAAGAAGGAAGAGACCCAGGTACCGAGCCTCCACATTTTTTTGTCTCATAATTCGCCAGATTTTGGAGGACTCAAACCGCAATGCCTCTCCTCAATTTCACTACTGTTGAAGATAAAACATGTAGGGCCTCCCCGGAGAATGGATCATTAGAGCTGCCCGAATCCTAAACACGCCCTGCTTCTCAAACCCCCTTAGCTATGTTCATTCCAGAAAGCCATAAAACCTATCATACAGAAATCAACAAATGACGAATAACGATTTTTTTTCAATATTTTCAACCGAAACGCAAATAAAGTAATGTTTGCGCGCGAAATGATAACACCTGCGTACATCGTTCGAAGAAAGAACGTATCAACAACAACGAGTCTACATTTTCTTTGGTATGTCGTCATAAAGTGGGAATGTAAAACGCATTTTCCAATTATTGCGTGTTCAATATTAAATTTTCTCAATATCTGATGGTACACGCAGATAGGAAAATGATAATAATTATAATGGTGGGAGATAAGAGATGAGGAAAAAAAAACAGACCGGAACATCAGTTTACACATTTTCCTGAGATAATATTGAGAAACATGTAAACTGATCATAACTTACTTCATTAACACCGCTCTAATTACGTCAATGGTTAAAATATACGGACTGCTCAAGATTGATAGAATCTTCATTCCTTTGTGACTACGAATCCAGCCCGTAAGCTCTTTATTCGCTGCTTCGATGGCGTGCTCAAATTTCATGAGAACCGTATCGGGCAAATCTGAAGAGACAGCTTTCTACGATAGACGAGCATACAGTCGACATTAATAATTAAAACACTGACTGAGTTCACGTTTATCAAAATGTGCAGGATATTAATGTTTATAAAAAATCGCGATTCGCAAGTTAATCATCGACAAAGATAACATTCAAGCAGGACACGAATAAGCACATAATATGATATCTCCATTTTGAGGAGATTCCTTGCGAGGTCAAAATAGGTCAATAAGGCGTATACTGTAGACTTAATTTGGCACTAAAAAAGATATATACATATACATAACGAAGATATATACCATCGACGGAAAATTTAATGGCGTATCTTTTAATAATGTCGATAAAACAAAAGCCGAGTAATATTGAATACAGTATATCATGAGCATGACTCAAAAGACTTAATTTGGTTCAATACTTTTTCAACGAATTTTATAAATAAAACTGTTCTTAAAATAAAAATTTAAGACCAGAATTTAGTTGCTTCTCTCCCCCCTTCGCCCATAAAAAATGAATTCGACATTCGCCATTGTAGTAACAGAAAATAAACCAGAAAAATTAACGTATCGTGACGGAAAACTTGATGAAATCTCCAGAATCTTCAGAATACCGGAAAAATGGCCAGAAAATAAGCAATAGGAAAAAAAAAATTACTCACAGATATCAGTATACGAAGAAAGAAAAGTTTCGCATGAAAAACGAATGGAAATCTTGGGAAGTAATAAAAAAAATAATAAAAAACTAACTTCGGGGCAGAGAAGAAATTAAAAGTAGGAAGACCAAATCACACGTATCATTTTTTCCAAAAAAAATCTTCAGAAAAGTAGAGAAAGTTGTGGCGGACATTGGAAGAGTTGATTTAAAATGAAACAGCAGTTACAGTTCTCAATTTTTGGGGTTTACTGTATACATGAACGTCACAAACCTTCGATTTTACATTTTTATGCAGCTGCTTGGAGTTATAGTATTCTACATAATCAGAGGGAACCTCACAAGTCAGTCTCTTTGCAGGAATAACGAATGACACAACGAACATGATGAAGGACAGAAAGGTAACCATATCTTCCAGCATGGGCGTTATAAAATATTAATACGATCAACACTTACCGTAATACAACTTTTACATTCTGGGCACTCGGGATCATACGTTTCATCGACAGGATTCATCGGTTCCGAAGGCATCGAAATAGTTCTTTGGACAGTCAAACATTTTGTACAGCTGATGAGATTGTTTCTACGCAAGAACGAGAGGGCATCGTCGAAACCACGCTTACACATTTGCGACAAAACCTATTATAGACGAAAAAACGTATTAAGGCTCCCAATAAAAAATTTCAACATAATTTAAGTAAATAGTTCAAAAATACAAACATCGACGCTGGGCGGAAATAAAATTCTTCCAAATCGGTCAATATTTGGCTTCGAAACTTCTACGCTTGTGTTGCACAAATTAATCTGAAATCAAACAAAATTGTATAATACAATAGAGGATCACGACACACGGGACATGCCCGAGGGAGCCTACTGTAGACAAGGTGGTCCATTGTTACACGCACTATCTTTTTACCCTGGGTATTAAAACTGACCCCATGGAAGAGTTAGGGGTGGAGATGATGAAAATTATGTTCGTTTCATGAGAAAAGAAAACGATTGGTACCATTTTTTCATTTTGATTCAATTTTTTTTCAAGTGTATATATATATGTGTCGCCTAAAATTTTATGTTCACGGTTTTGAGAAAACTATCAAGTGAATAGGGCTGAAAAGTACATACGTACATACATTGCTCGTAATACAGTATAGAATAATAAACATATATAAATTAAAAAACTGGGTCAAAATGAGAAAACGATACCAGTCATTTTCTTTTAACATGAAACAGATAAATTTCATTATTCTCACCCTCACCCTTTTCACGAGGTCAATTTTAATACGCCGTTTGCAAGTGAAGAAGGTAAAAATAAATTAAGGTCAAATTTTTTGAAATTTCGGAGGTTTCAAATAATTTCTTATGATAAATTCAAAATATACCCTAAAAATTAAGGGAGTCACCTAGAACGAATTTTTCTACCTTCAAAAATAGAGGGTTAGATAAAGGGTACGCAATAAATAAACCGCCCTGTATTATAACATCCCACCGTACATAACTGGTACTCATCAGGCTCGCGGAAAAGGAGAGAAATGATAGGTTAGAAAACCACGTAATGACGTTTCTCAGCTAGATGTTACTTACATGGAATAGCTGTATTGAAGTATCTCTTGGGCATATGTCCGATTCGCCGCAGAAAGGAGAAACAGTAATCGTATTTTCATCGAGAATTGGTAAATTATTGCTAAAGCCACCGTCAACATATCTGAATCCACGAAATTTTGGTGGAACGAAACCGGAAAAAAATGGTACAAAAGCACTGGCTGAAAGAGCCTGTAAAAGAAAATAAAGAAGAGGTTATTATCAAAAATAATCAAAAGCTAAAAAATAAACTCTAGCGAAAAATACTCCATTACAATGAATTTTTCTCCTCCGCAAAAAAAAATATATATTTATCTGTCAATTTCTTTCAGTAATAAAATTTTCAATAGTGATATTTGAATCCAAGAAGATCGGATGTTTGTCCAAAGACCAAATCTTTAACCATTTATCGACACAGATTCCCCAAAAGTCTAATTTTTCTGTATCTTGAAAACTGGACTTTTACTCTTTCACAACATTAGTAAACAAAATCACTTGTAGAGAGAAGAGGTCAAACGAAAGGTATTTGGCAAGAAAGAAAACTAAATTTATAAATCAACGAAGAAAACATGTATCGACAACTCCAGCTTAAATACATACAAGGATTACACCACAAAAAATACAGCCACTTACAGCATACGGTACATACATGGGACAAGAAAAATTTACAGATTGTACGAATTACGGTTTGTGGCTTGTTTCCTACATTCCGCAAACGTTTCAATTAACAAATAAATAAGAAGAAATTTGAGTAAAAAAATAAAAAACTTATTTTGTTTCTGGCAGTGTTAAAATAAAAACAGAAAAAATTCACGAATATAAATTTCCAATAATTCCCAACGATTTAATTTTACTTTTTTCATATACATCAGATATAACCGCTGTAATGTCGACAACATTTCTATATTAAATTAAAAACCTAACGAAATGGAGTGGAATACCAAAGAGAAACCTCATTCGTACCGGTCTTCTTTTTTCAAATTAGGAATTTGTACTATATTGAGGTATGTCTCAGAAAAATTCTATATAATTTTATCGGCTAAAAATAACTTTTATCATAGAAAATTAAAAAAAAAAAAAATTATAATCATAAATACATTTGTCTCGAAAGTTAAATAGCGATTATAATTGTCTCGGACAGATAAGTTACTCGTATTGCGTTTTCAGTCGGTCAAAAAGTGAACGACACATCGAAACAATGTAATATCTAAATAAATCTTAAACTCTTATTTTCATCAGAAAAAAAAAAAAAAACAATACAACAAACGCCAAATTATCAACCTTTGCTTTTACAAGTTCATCAACAAGCTGTAAACTGAGTGGAAATCACGACTTATATAAAATGGCAAGTAGGTACCTACGATACTATTCATTAAAACTCAAATACTTAAAAAAATTAAAAAATCGTTTCTAAATGCTCAGATTTTTATTGAAATTCTCTCCAATTTTTTTTTTGTCTCCTCGCACCACGAAATTATTTGGGAAATAAAAAATCGTAAAATTAAATTCAATGATCACGACGCGAGATTACAGATACATCATCTCATCTTAATCGTTATTGCAAAACACACACACACATACACACACACACATACACACACACACATATATATATACATATATGTATATGTATGTATAAAAATGACAAAATCCCTACCTATGAATTTATACATATTGGCATATTGGCTATAGAAACAATGAAAACAGCCACTACAGATACGATGAGATAATAAACGACATGCCGAGAATACTACCTACTTATTACCTCACATATACGCATGGAAAAAAATAAATTACGTAGGTGCCTATATGGAAATACCAATGGCGTGACTTAATTTATTCTTCATTAAATCATCTTAACAATATTTCATACGTAGTTCATGCACAAAAACATTTTTTTTTTTGCATGTCGTTCACATGATAGCCTTGTTTACCATCTGTTTGAGCGGTTTGACCCATCACTAAATAGAAACGTTCAAGATAAAAGGATATAAACTTGATAAAAAATTCAAATTCAAAATATTTATCGAATATTAAAAATTTCTTGATTCCATAAAAAAATATTGATCGTTTAGTTTGAATTATTTTTACTAATTACGATTCATAAGCCACCGACCAACTCCTTTCTTACGTTGTTTGCTGCAATTTTTGAGAAATGATAAGATATTTTGACATAAAAATAACGACAAAAAGTGGTCCAGTATTCGCAACGTAATTTTACTTGGATCAGATTTATGATTTTTGTGACTTTCAACATTCCATACCCCCTTCCCACTCAACCAAACAGAAAAATGCATTTTTCGATATCATCCAACGGAAAATTTATATGACTTTCAAATTTAATTAGATTCGTGTATTTAAAGCATGTTTCAACATCGACCGTCAAAATATATACTACTAACAACCATAGTGGAATTGAAATGTTTCAACTGATAAAAAATTTTTAGGCACAAATGTTTAATGATCGCCAGGTCAAAGATTTTTCAACAGACGCCTTTCTCCTCACTGACAACTCGAAACTAAAAATGTTATACAAATTCAAAAACTTCAAACTTTGGTTATATACTGTGAATATTTTTAGGTACTTTGACCCTGAAAAATCGCAGTTTTTGTAATCACATATAATTTTTCGCGCATTTCGATCGACAAATAATTAAAGAGCTGTTTTTGAATGGAAAAGTATATGCAAGAAATGAAAATTATTTTCGGAAAACATTCCAAGTCGAAGCAAACACAGATCCGTATTCAACATTGGCAGTTTCTTCAATACTAATCGCAAAAAATCTTTCCGTGGTAAACAATTCGAAATATTATTTTCAAATAAATATTATAAATTCTAATATCAGTTTAATAACGCGGAGGTTCATTTAAAATATAATAATTTCCAATTGTTTTTCGTCTCAACATGATAATTTTTTCAATTAAATAATAGCACAATTGTTTAAAACTATTCGTAGTTGAAACTTTTTTTTATTGTTTTCCGGCTTTCAAAATGTTGAATAAAATGCTGCAGAATTTTGAAAACGGTTAAAAGATTGGATAATTTTCAAATTTCTAAGTTGAGGGATGCTTTTTAGTACGAATATGAGGCTTAGGTTTTTAGAGGAGACAAAACCAAATATCACTACGAAAAATCTCTATTCAAGGAAAAAGAACGTTAAACTAAAAACTTACAACAAAGATCACATGTTGTGGTATTGGGTCATAATGACGGATTTTAGCACTTTTTAGATAGTTAAGAACTTAGATGATAGCACAGGAGCATGTTCACGAATTTCGAGGCTCATGCATTTTCCATTTTGGAAGCATCAAAACTCACCTTTGTAGATACTACAAGATGACTAAAACCTTTTACTAAAATAAAATACTAGCAATAATATGATAGAAAATTATTTACAAAAATTATATCCAAAATGAAACCTACGCATTTTCACCAAAACATAATGTATTCATATTATTTCATTTCGTAGAAAAGACACACCATATTATTTTTCTGCAACTACTAACGATGACAAAGGCAGAAATGAACTTACGTCAACAATATTATAAGCTTAATAAGACGTAAGTGCCTACAATGAAATTCATCCATCAAGCAGACTGTGAATTGTAGAGAATAATTCGTACAATAATAGTGAATAACGTGTCATCGATTCTTTACGGAGTCAGGCGGTAGGTATAATATATTATATATATTGGTATGTAAGGAGGAACACCAGGTATCCAATTTCACAAGCAATTCAAGCAACTACTGCTCTTTGGAGGATGACGTAAAATAAAAACATCGATTAAAAACCTAGGTAAGAAATGCCAATCTAGCAAATACAAACACCTACTTAGATAATCACAGCATGGCTTCTTTTATTACAATTTATTTTCCACGAAACTTAAACTAAAATGATTGTCAAATGCGGTTAAACCAACATAACTAATTCAATTTTTGCAAAAAATGTTCTATGATCATAAATATGGAATCCCTTATTCTCTCTGTATACTGTAAAACAGTAAACCACATTACAGTCGATACTTCTGAAGTCAAACTGAATTAAAATATTCTCATTAACCTTTAATCGAACGCAATCATCGTTAAGTGATCAGTGGCGGTTCTAACGAGTAGTGGCTCAGAAAAATTACACCCGGGCCTTTCGTCAAAAAGGCTTTCTAGCCGTTCGTAGCCTCATAAACAGTTATTCAAAATTAGTCTTACATCTTGCAAATAAAATAGGCCTTTCCAAGCACAATGCACCTGGGATTTTTTCCTTTGAGCCGTCACTGTTAAGTGAATAATATAGATGATCTGGGGTATTAGGTAAACTACAGAAACATTAGATACCTAGCAAATTTCTGGTAGACTAATTAAGGTCATTAATAGGTACCGATTGTAAATAGATATTGAAATGTAATTAACATTCTTAGAAGCGGACAAGCGATGAAATGCTTCCGAAATATACTATAAATTGCTATACTTACATCTACGAGTTCCTCATTCGAATCGAATTCCGAAACGATAAAATTACTTCCGTCAACCACTTTGGTCATCGAAATGAATAATCTGCCACTGACTGTTTTGTATGCATTCTGCGGTAAATGCTGCGAATAAACCAAAACGACGAAATCAGACATTAAATCTCACGCACATATGATATACGTACACATTCAAGTAAAAAATTTTAATAAGCGGAGAAATGGATACATACACGTTCGAGATAACATCTCATACTCTTCTGAACATTTACTAGGGGATTAAATGGACCTAAAATACGTCCACGAATTTCATGAATAATCTGTAAAATTTCGCTGGTGAATGTACCTGTAAACATAGATGATGGTTACAACGTAATTATTATAGTAGGTGATATTTTTCGATAACTGTGTCTTCGTGTATCGCTCTTGTATATTATGATCTCCTACTACTGTTATACTTCGTACCAATAATACTAATGCTGTCACGTAGCAATACATAAACTTATAACAAGGGATATTGCTGGGACTGGGACAATAATAACAGTTTTTGCTTTCATGTACTCACCTAAAGATACGTCTGTTAGCAAGCAGCATGCAGCCACAGCTCCAACTGAGGCACCAGCTATTTTATTCAGCAACAAATGTGGAGCATATTCTTTGAAACATGATGAAACACCAATATGATAGATACCTAAAAATCCGCAACCAGCAAATGAAATGTTCACGTTCTCCATGCTTTGAACAAGCGTTAAATTTGTGGATTGCATGCAGCGTCAAATTCTGAATTACGCGAGAAATAAAAATTTTATTCGAATATCGGCGAAAGAAATACAAGGATCAAAAATTAGGTCAAAACTTCGATTCACGTTGTCATTTAATATCATACGAATTATTCACGAGTCGTACGTTTAACTTGACATTCGAATTACATACACGAAAGTTTGTGCAACAGATTGAGACTACTGAGACCCAAGACACAAGACATGAACTCAGACTGATCGTAGTTGAAATTTAAGACTGAAATTTAAACAGAGAAGTAACAACGAAAACAGATTTTATTTTACTACTACTCTCAAGTCTCAATGTCTGTCGATACGAATTTACTATTTAGCTAGAAGTTCGAACTGCCCCCACCATTGAAATGAACATGGTGGCGTGAGCCAGTGAGAGCGAGCGATGAGTCAAATCGATTATAATTAAGAATAAGATAACATGAAATGAAACCAAACGTCCGATAACGACCGCCAGCGACGTCGATAAAATCATGATAAAGTTGAGGAAAAAAAAAATGTGCCAAACTGTTCAATATGTACACAGTACACTGTGCAGCGCGTAAATTAAATAATTGTTTGACATTATACCCAGAATGCAATAGTTTTATACCATCGATTAACCAGTATTTATTCCTGTAGTAAGTAATCCACAATCCATTTTATAGGGACTTGTCACTTGGGAACAAAAGTGATAGTTTTTCAACTTCAAAACTCCAGTGACTGCTATTGCTATATGATGATGAGAGAGATGAGACCTAAAAACTAAAAACTTCTTCTCGCATCTACGACCAACCCAGGAACCCAATATAACAAAATAATATGAACCATTACCGTTACCTCTTTGATAATAGTTACGTATTAGTGATTATTTAAATCCAAATGGCAGGGTTTGTTTGTTGTTTTTTTTTCATGAGTTTATTTTTACAATGTTTTTGAGGGTTTTTTTGTATGTCGATTAGCTTGTGGGTATAGGATGAACTTCATGTGAGAAATACAAAAAAAAAAAATCAAATCACAACATCAAAAGATGGAGTCCCAAGTGAGGCTTTTTGTCATAAGGATTATCCTTTTTCTACATGTGACGAATTTCACGCACACTAACACACATAAAACTAACTGAGCGTGAAATAGACACAATAGCTTATTCTCTATGGCAAAAAATGCTGTTCTAAAATAATATTTTACTCAGTTAGAAAAATTAATAGTTCTGTTTGATAGGACTACACCAACTTACACCAACCTACACCAGGAGAGTGATTCCACAAATGTAGGAATGTTATGTGACTTTGCGCCAAGTTTTACTTGAATATTTGTGGAATATCCCTATTGGTGTACGTTGGTGTAAGTTGGTGTAAGTTAGTGTAATCCTATCAAACAGAGCTTATGATTTTCAACGAGTTGCGTAGTTGCAGCATGAGCTGCAGGCAAGTGCTGTAAGTGCAACAAGTTGATTATCAAAAGTGGCTAACTAGTTGAGTACGGTATTTTTTTAACAAATCCACCAAAAAGAGGTTATTATTTATTCGATTAAACATGTAAACTTCATTCATGAATAGAATTTTAGATATAATTATATATTATGAAGAAGCAAACTTGGTTGTTTGTGTAAACATCACCATGTGAAATGGCCCTTTTTCAATGTGACATTTTGCAACTTGCATATTATGTGTAAATGAAAACTGACTTAATAATAACCTTTTTTGATGTATGAGTTGAGAAAAGTTTTTTATGGGGCTATTCTGCCAAAGTTCAAGTCATATGTAAGTATTAGAGGGCAACTGGCAGGCGAGCAGGACACTTGTCTACTGAGGAAATGTAAGTAGATATGTGACTGGGCTGAGGTGGTCACTGACAGTTGTTGTCGTACCTAGTGAGCAAGATAGGTGTGTGATGACATATATCTCTGGATGTTAAAAACACATTAATATATAAGTGCTTTAACTGTAGTGTCTCTGCCACTACAATAAAAGTGCTTTTCATTAGTGCATGTAGTCATGTGAGTAGGAATAACCCCACTAAAAGTTTCTGGAACAACACTTCATAGGGATAAAGAATAAATCTGGAGTATTAAAAATATAATTGGTATTTTTAAACAAACTAGTTGATATTTGGCAAATTTTAGTTATACTATAATAAGAGTGATCAATTCTTATCAGTTATTAAATCTGCTCCTCAAAAAGCATTATTAGTAAATTAGTCTGCAAATTGTCATTCGTAATTCTTTTGAATGAAAAGTTACCTAAATGTTCAACACATCAAATTAAAGAGTAGACTTCAATGAATAAAATGAAACTAAAAACATCACAAAAAATACTCATGAAAAAAAAAAATACTCTGTTATTAGGATTTGAACCACTCCTCATCAGATACATGGATTACAGTAGGGCGCCACACCAAATAAAAAAAGATTCAATTTAAATTACTATATAAATACAAAAATATGCAAAATCAATCAATCACAATGTTGTAAAGCCAGAGTCCCGAGTGAGATTTAGACGCTTCTATATTTTGGCATTCTTATTTGAAATAGAAATAGATTGTAGTTTATTTGAATCTTTGACTATATATAGTAATAGTAAGGCTCCTTATTAGCAGGTATGCGCATGAGGGTGATAAAAGTAAGAGATGAGTCGCCTATAGTGAATGAAAATGGTACAATTCAAATATAAAAGCACACTGATAAGAAACAACTCACAAAAATATTACATACAAAAAATGTATTTACTGAATAATTACAAAGTGTAATTTTTTTATTATACTAAAGTAAACCTTAACATCAGAAAGCAAGACTGCTTGTAAGACAACATGAAAACAAATAAAGTAAAGTTTGTCTAAATATTTATATGAAATTACAATGATTTAAAAGAACAAATTGTGAGCTTTCTTTGAAACCTTTCATTTCAATGGTTTATTAAGAACAATTCACCAAGTTAAAATCACAGGGGAAATATAATGGAAGAAAATAATGAGAAGGCAGAAAGTTGAACAATAAAAATAGCAGCAATTTTGGCTGGACTTGCTGATATTGCAGAAGTTCATAATTTATTAATTGCATATAATATCAGAATTCCACTGGATATGGTTTTTCCTAGAAAGAAACACTTTTTTTCATTTAAATTAATGAATATTTTCATCATGATATTTGTGAGGAAAATATAGATATATTTTTGTCTATAATTTTCATTACAATATCTCAGGAGGGAGAAAAAGAAAAAATATTCAAAAGAAAAATATTCAAAAAACTCGTTCAATAAAGAAAATTAAATTTAACTACATAAAAGTGAAATACAACATTTGTATACAACAGTTTTTTGGCATATACAAATGAGTTGGGTGCTTTGAAGATTTTGTGGTGCACTCACAAAGATCTCTAATAGAACAAGATGATGACACATACAAAATAAGTAAAGAATATTTTATAGCGGAAGACAGACATGGCATTCCTGCTGGTCTGATTACAGAAGAATCATTATTAGAATCCAGGTTTAAAATACGAATATGATATGGAATGTCAAGTATAAGTGTACCTGATGAGCCATTATTAGCTATAATTTGTTTCATGACTAAACTTAATCTCAAAATAGTACAATTTTTTAAAATTTAAAATTGCAAAAGTAGTTGTACCAATTTGGTGTACTATGATTTGATTAATATTAAATTCACATCTGAAAAAAAAAATGGTTTGAGAATATCTCCACAGTTTAGTTGAAGTAGTAGACTTTTTGCACATAAAGACATTTTATCAGTGCTTCTAGTTTCAGGTAGAAAACAAAGACATTTATCAGAATTGCATAAGTGTAAATTAGTACGAGAGATATATTGAACTGAATTTGATGTAATTTCATTAATAAGAATTGATGGTTCTTGGTTCCAATAGCAAAGCTCATTTTTATGTGATTGAAAGGTAATTGGAATGGAATTATAAGCCAAAAATGTTGAACCTAAAGGTTAACTTGGAACTTCAACTTCAAGATTTTCTTCATGAATATTGCAGTTTAATAAATCGGCATAATATTTTCTAAATCACTGAGAGGTATTGTAATTTTGAGGTGTAAGTCCCTTAAAGTTTCTTGTAATTTAATTAAATCTTGAAGTAAAATATTCCGAGGAATTATAATTGTAAGTATATTATGAGTTTTACATGAAAAAAGAATATGTGCAAGTCTAAAAGATTAAATGAGAAATAAATCATAATATTCTGCAGTTTAGTGATGGCGACTTTCCATTGGTCAACTGAAGATTCATGAGAGATATAATTATTACCACGGTCTGAAAAATTTTCTAAATAAGTATTTGTATGGTTAATAAACCCAAAGACAGTTGATTGTAGGTTAAATAACGATTTATAGTTATCAAGAACTTGTTTTTTGATAGAGTTATAATGGGTTGGTGAGGAGTTTTTATTTTCTAAAAAAGATAACTGTCCCTAAAAGTCAAAACTCTACAGCAAAATTTTGGTATGACTCCCTAGAAATCTAATAGGATTGAAAAAAGTATCTCATTTAATACTAGTATTTTTTATTGGAGAAAAGAAATAATTTATTTAAAGCCTTATTTTGATTTTTTTTAAATCCATTATTGAAAGTTTAATTCGTTTTACAGTTTCTGTGTAAACACACATTTCCCAGTAATAAGTATCATAAGATTTGGATAACAGAGGATTTCTTAATACTAAGGCCCATATTCACAAATGTCACTTTAACCTCCCTTCACTTAAACTTCACTTGAAAATAACTTTTGGCACATTTTGTAGTTAAGAGTATGGTAAAATTTTATTTTTACATTGGAACTCTCATAAAAGATACAATTTTACCACATTTTCAAGTACAAAATTGTGCAAAAAAATTTTTTTAAGTGAAATTTAAGTGAAGGAAGGTTAAAGCGACATTTGTGAATATGGGCCTAAGTCAGCAATATTTGATAAATTTAAAAGTAAAATGTTCTAAATAAGTGAAGTTTTTGTATAAATTCTTATGTGGTCAATTTTTTAGAAATAAGCACTTGTTGAAGCAGTTGAAACATGATATTATTCAATATTTTTGTTAAGTGCAAATGCCCTGATGATTATTGTTAAAATGACAAGGTAGTGTAATGTGAAACCCATGTCCTGTTAAAACGAGATAAAAATAATAAAATAATAAGCAATAATAAAATGAATAGTTAATACTGTATGGGTTCAAATGTGCCTAGTGTGCAAAATGGAATTTGTCTTTTTGACAAATTTATACATGTGCTTTATTTAGTTGTGTTTTAGGTGTCCTCGAAGTACAGTTCTTAATTAAAAGAAGATTTTAATACAAAATTTGAAATATGTCGCGAGTAATGATCCATAAAATGATGGATGAATTCATTTTTAGTATGCATGGGTGTGTTGATAAGTCAGAAGTGTGGGCATTTAGTGTGGGACTAAAATATAACTCCATTTTTCTGGAGAGTGCCAATGTCAATTTCAAACATTATTTTCCTTTCATAAGATTTTAAGTTTTATGTACAATCTTATTCATGAACCAGATTGTGAAAGTGTTGGTGTATGTTATAAAAGTTTAATCACTGTTAATGAATTTGTGAAACTGAAGGATGGCAAATGGCATCATAGAGTTCTGTTACTCTTATGTCTAATAGGACTAAATTTTTTTAAGGTATTATTTTCAAGTATGACAGATTTGTATCTATATTGTGTGACCATAAAATACAGACAAAGAGGATTAAAATTTAAAAACAATAGGAATATTCCAAATTTGGTTTGAAATTTAAAAGTGATATAGGTATGTTGGCACTGGTTGAAAAATGAAGTTTTACCATTTTTTCCAAATAAAAAATCGCTTCCACTGGAAAGGAAAATATGGTTATTTCTCCTTTTCTATGCACCAAAATGGTAATACGGGACTTGAAATAAATTTCAGTACGTGTATTAAAGTAATATAGACGACGAAAATGTTTATTTATAATAAAATAAATTTTTCGCCGCCCCCTCAAGTCAAAAGACTAATGAACAAGTGAATGTTTGTTTTGCCCATGTGGACGATACCCATCTTTGTCCTGTGTTAAACGATATAAAGTTGGACTGTAGTAGAATTTTTAGAAGGGATTTTTGAGTTTAAAGAATTAGAAGTACAAGAATCTGAAAGATGGGTGTATTCAATTTTGGGAATTTAGGAATTGATCTCTTCTCAAGATTTATAAGAAGTTAACGTCGAACATGAACAGTTTCTTCATACAAGTTTATATTCTTGTTATTCGTAATTTTAATTTCATAATTGAGGTCGCAAATTTACTCAACAATAGGTACAATATGGACCTGTATATTTTGCTTTGTTCATAGCAACGTTCTTACTTTGTTGTAATAGAACAATGTCATTAGTGAAAAAATTATGTTTTTTATGATGACTATTGTAATTTTTTGCATTCCATTCAGATGCTATCTTTGAAAAGTTAGGGACCTCTTTCCATTTTTCATTCAATTTATTGACCTATGTTTTTCTTGATTCACTCAAGATCGTCGAAGTAGGAATTTCTAACGATTCATCACAATTTATAAACAATTGGTAGCTGCTGTGAAGTAAATAAAATGGTGAGACATTCCTTAAGTATTCAACTGGGCTAGAGTTGTGTGGGGACTCACTGGTATGAGGTATAGGGGCTTGGACCCCCAATGACAGTTGCCACCAAAAAGGCAGGCTTATTTTTGTCCTTGTGAAGTTAAACAAAACACACAAAATTACATTTGATTGTAATTACCTGTATGTACTTGTAGGTAATGTACAAATACCAAATTGTGATTAATCTCGACAATACCATGATGTCACAGTACATACACGAACTGGCCCATCATCTCATATCACTACAAGAGATGATGCAACCAGGCCACTCTCACAAACGTATGTATATGTACATACGCGTGTATGTATGTGTGTAAATAAGCCAGTATATAAACTGTCTGGACTGGCTCTAAAATTTCCAATGTTGCCCAGGTTTTGGCTTACCCATATGTTTAATATGAAGTGGCTGAACACGCATAATTCTTTTGAATTACCTTCTGGTGAGAATATCTTCCTCACAACGAGGTATTCCAAAGTTGTATGAAAAAACAACTTTATAAAGAGTGTTGATCCATTCTTTCGCATTTCTGTATGAGTATTTAAAAATAATTTTTTTGATTTGACCATTTAATTTTTCAACAAGGCCTCGGGATTGCGGTAAATAAGTTGAAGAGTGGACAATTCAAATATTGTTGTCCTTACAAAAATGTATACACTAGGTTGTTTAAGAAATGATTGCCATTATCACATGATATTTTGGCTGGGGGACCATAAGAATTAATTAATTTGTTTAAAAATTTCAAAACACATTCCACATTAAGATTGGAAGTAGGATGAATTAGGCAAAAACTAGTGCTTTTATCTGCACATACAAGAATGTAACATTTATGAAAGCTGGTATTGAGTTTTCCAATTAAATTAATTTCAATGTGAGAGAAAGGTTGAGGATTTTCAATAGGTACATGTCTAAGGTGGCCTATTTCCTTACATTTATTTTGCGCCAATTTGCATTGGTGGTGGGAGGCCACATAATCCATTACAATTTTATTTAAATTTTTGAAAAAGAAGCGCTGTTTAATTTTATTCTTTGTCTTTTAAATGCCAAAGTGTCAACCATATAGGGGATCATTGTGAAGCTTTTTTGAAATTTCCAGAACCAAGTTATCTGGTATAATAGTAATAGCTTCACTATGCAAAAAATTAGGTGAAGGTAATTTTTTTAGAATGCCATTTGTATTAAAAAATATAATTTTAAAGACTGTGGGAACATTACTCGTATGAGGTGAAGGGGCTTGGACTGCCAATGACAGTCACCACAGAAAGACTGGCTAAAATTTGTCTCTATGAAATAAAACTAATACACAAATTAAGTTCGATCGTAATTACTTGTATGTGCGTGCAAGTAATGTACAAATACCAAACTGTGACTAATCAAACAAAGACGGTGATGTCATGATTTGGTAAACAAACTGGTTGACAGCAAAGAACCAAACAGAAATTTAAGAAAGACAATGCATCAAGGTTGGAGACATACTAATGATGAAAGAGGATTATCATCCTCCTTTAAGTTGGC
This sequence comes from Ericerus pela, assembly GCA_011428145.1. Taxonomy (NCBI): domain Eukaryota; kingdom Metazoa; phylum Arthropoda; class Insecta; order Hemiptera; family Coccidae; genus Ericerus; species Ericerus pela. The sequence goes on from WOFM01000430.1 coordinate 233,444, forward strand.
CTATGAGCTCAATTAAAGTCCACATTGGAAAAGATGGCTTCATACAGATAGCCACAATAAAAATGAATGAAAAATGTTATAAGAGATCTGTGACTAAGTTATTTTGGTTACCAACTAGAGATCATATAAACAAATAATATGTACAGTTATAAACAGTTCCATTCATAAAAGAGCAAACTGTACATTGATGAGTGTTAGTGGTCATGTGAAGTGCTCTGGCTGCAACTGAAACATGGATTCAAAGACTTAAGCTTATAGAAGACTTTTTCAATCATTAAAAAACTGTTCAACTAATAAGCCAAGAGATGAAATAAAGATATGTGGGCTTTAAAACTCAGCTTTGCTGGAGCTGCAGAGAAGTTGGTATTGCAAGAGTTTGTGAATGGAACCATCTGTCGACAAGAAATACACAATGCTGGTTATATTCTCCTTGCATATAATTATCTCAAGAAGAGGGGGAAATGTTGGGAACTTAGATATAGTTCACCAAAGGTATGTGCCACATGGTTCATAGTGTACCTCCATGGAAAATTCAAATTAGGTGTTCAGCATTAAGATACAAAATGTAACCATATGAGTCAAATGAACTGATAAATTTCAATTGAGTAATACGTGATAATTTGTTTATTGATACCAGCTACTCCCATGTTTATCTAGTTAATGAACACAATTTCTGTAACTTAAGCGGTTTACACCATAATATTCTTTCATCTTTTATTACCGAATTGCACCAAATCGCAAATGTTGAAATAATGATATACTCTGCTTTTGAATGTACCTATCAGAATAAAAATCGTTTCAAGGGAAATTCTTAACGTTTTATACTAAATCATCTCAATTTTATATTCGTATTGAAGTCAGAAAAAATATTCAATCTTACAAGTTACCTAAAACTTTAATAACTTTAGTTCCACCTTTAAGTTAACAACCATTAATAAGTGGGTTAATTAAAATGGCGCAATTTGGAAACAGAATCCCAAGGTCAAAACAAAATTAATTAATAAGATTATATCTCTTTGTACAAACTTAAATTAAAAACGAAGATATTTCAAGTGTAATTTCTCAAAGTGTAGGCCTTGTATTTTGCATTAATTGAGAAAAAAAAAACTAGCTTTAATTAGGAAGTGTTATCTTCAAGTGGAAGATTCACCAAAAGTCACCATCAGTGAATTTAGAAATTCGTCAAAAGAAAAATGTAGTCTTTATTATCATTTACACGCAGAAAAAAAAATTGTAAAATGTTTCACTTCATGATGATTGATTTATTCAAAAAACCTTGAAGCTTACAATCATTTATAGAATGACAGGTAAGACTAGAAACAAAACAATTTAAATACCCTGTTTGCAAGGTGACTGTCTAAAAAGGTAGGTAAAGCAAATCGGTACGATTCACTTTCTGTACCTAATTATTCTTCCAGTCAAATTCTCCAATCGAACCCATCATTATATAATCGATTGGTTAAATTTTTCAAAATCCCACGATTATGATGATGTCAGTACAGGTACCGAGAGGATTTAGGTTACCTTTAAAATGATTTTTAGCGATACTGTTCGGCAAAAATCAATACCTAAAGATAAGACAAGACAAATAATCTGCGTCTGCGAATTACTTTCAACCCGAACAACTGAGTTCAAGGAGGAAATAAATAATTTTTTGACGTGAATCGACGTCAACAGAGAATTGAGAATAATTGCAATGGTAATCTACAACACAATATTAAAAGAAATACGCATAACCAATAAAATTACTAGAACTCGTAAAGAAAAAATAACTAAACAGATAAACTTAATGAATTAACGTAAACTATACACGATCGTAACATATTATCGTATGCGTTCTAGAAGTAAATGCAAGGATTTTAATTGCGTAATAATTGTAGGAAATTTGGTCCGTTTGAATGTCAAGAGAATCGATAATAATTAAAGTATATCAACTGATAAGTAACTAAATTCTTTTTTCAACAAGATCAATCAAAAATTAAACACCGCACTTGAAAAAACTTGCAATATATGAAGACAACTAAAATAAAAAACATTACCAAGTGTTACGTAGGACGATATTATTTTTCTCTCTCTGTTACGATTTCCCCAGCTTGTTTTTCTTTAAATTTCACTCAATCAATCGTTTTTAGGTCTCAAAGAGTCCACGGAAAATAACTTACTTTTCCAATAAAGGTAGCCTCGGAAATAATTCACATACCATTAAATTTTCATTCTTATTCCTTACGTATACCTACCAGGATTAATAAACGACGTGGTTAAAGCAGAGAAAAAGATATTCATTCATTTGAAAAATTAGTAGACATGAGTTAAATCCACGACTACTCGATTGATTTTTTCTAAATATCAAATTTAGAATTAATGGATCAATACAAAAATTTAAAAACCGTAATTTTTCGCCGTCAGACTGAAATATAGGCTCAGTAAGCTAAAACGCCCTTTTCAAACTTCGTTTTTTTTTTTTACACAAGACCCACAAATGATCTGTACTGGTGAAACGTAGAATGCTAAAGGGGTTCTGACCATCAGTGAACCTGACATTGTTTCGTTCATGCCGTAATAATATTATTGAAGATCACAAACTTACTTTTTTTTTCTAGTCGACATTTTTATGACCGCAAACAAATTATAACTGGAACCATTCATATTCAAAAAATTGAAGTTTTACAAATAATATTAGAAAAAAACTCCAAACAAAAAGTAGTAGGTAAATTAGAAAGAACATGTTTGTCACGAAATGATGAAATTTCAGGATGAAACGTAAGTGGCCTACATAATCATATAGTTTTCTGTTCTTTTTTTCTAAATCACGTTGGCAACATGGAACATGAAATTATTTTCGATGAAAGACAGAAAAATTCAATTTGAAAAGAAGGTTTAAATTCATGACACTCAAGCCAGCAAGCAAATTCTTTGAAAACACTTTCGACGAACGATTGCAATTTTTTCAGTGTATTTGCAGTTTGAAAGCCATATCAACCCAACAGATGTTTCTTACAACAGTGCCTCATACGACAATTATAGTTCATTCAATTTTATTCATGCATTATTAAATTTCTCAGTTATAACGCTAATGATCAGTGGTTATGGAAGAAAAGGAAAAAAAAAAACAAACTAAGGAGTACAATTTGCCATCATTACTCTCTTCACGTTAATTTCAATTCACTCTACACCTATACTGCACTTCACTCCGATTCTCCTAAAATTCTCTTTCATAGAAAATTAAATAACTAAATTTTCAAAAATTGCCTTAAATCTTATAATCAGGAAATATCCTGTATCTGTATACAATTCAATAATCAATAACTCCATAAATTAGGCTGATGCAATCACCTTTATCAAGATACGTTATTTTGTAGCCACAAAGGTGGGTTTGTACAGCCCCAACCAATCGTAAGTGACAAGAACGATAAGGAAATAAGACATAAACGAGAGCAGCACAACTAGAATACGAAGTTCATGCTTCAAGTTTACCTTGAGAGAGTTTATTCGGTGATAATATTTCAAATGCAAATAATGGTGGTGCTCGCGTTTCGACCAATAACAACAAATTTTTACTGATAAAAGAGGAGGCTTGTTTCACCAAATGTTTACCACCTTTCACTGACTAATGTTAACATACTAAATTCGATATTATAAACAATGTAATAATTGTAGCTACGTAATTTCTTGGAGAATGCGATAACATCAACATTTGATGAGTAAATACATTCAGATAAACTCGAATTATAGATGTCAACAAAACTATACGAAGCAAGGACGTTATAAAAAACTCTTCATGATATTAAAACAATTTCATTTAGCAACATTCAGGTAACAAAATTAAAAAAATCTAGTCATTTGTTACTTTCTGAACAAGTTGAAAGTACCGCTGTAAGAATTCTCACAAACGCTCTTAATTGAATGGAGTGAAAAATTAAGACCTCAATAGGCCAATTATTCTGCGTAATTTGTTGAATTTAGCACAGCATTACTCCGACCATTTTGAGATAAGGTAATTTCCACGTAATGAACATCAGCATCACGACCGCGGCCAGATTAACGAACATAAATAGTTTTCCTTTGCGGATGGTTCCGACATATACATCGAATTCCACACTTTTTTATTAATGATGATCACTTGGTAGTCTAGCAATTCCAGTTGTCGAATCAACAATTCAAGTTTTCCTTTTCCACGAAAATGACTCGAAACACATAACTGACGGGACAACAACAGCGCAATTCTGAAAATTTATCAGCGATTTAAGCGACAGCATACGAAAATTTGGCTAACAAAAAAAAAAGGGTCAGTAAAAAATTGTGTGAGGGCATCATAGGAGCATATTTCCCTTCATTATTTCCACTAGTATAGGTTTTAAAAAAAATTATCAGCATTTGTCATACTTGATACGAGACAAATTCATACATTCATGGCCGGCATCTTTCCTTCTTCCCGTGTGGTGCAGAATCATTTTTCAAACAAGTAGGTAAATATTTTTTTCTTTTGGACCGGGGATAGAAAAATTGAAAAAGTCTGGGTTTTAAAGAAATTACAATTAATGAATTTTAAAAAATTTTTCCATTTGGTGCAGTCTGTTCACTGCATCACAATTAATGCCGAACACGCACACATCAAAAGGAAGAAAGAAAACTTTTAACGCAGCAGCCGCCTCCTTAGAAAAAGTAGGTTTTCAAACAGCAGAAAATTAAACTCGGCGCCAAATAAGTTGAGCTTTGAAGAGGATAGGGAATATCATATACAAACATTTAATAGCCAATAATGAAAACGTATAAATGTTGAATGGCCGATGAGAAACGACGTATTATTAATGCGCCTTGAACATTAAAACTCAACTTATCAGGCGCCGAGTATGGATAAAAAATTGATCATAACTTAAGATTACATTAAATTTTGTGATTTTCGACCTAAAATTAAACAGTCTGAAATTTTAACCTCTTTCAAAATCGAAACAAAAATGGACTTTATGGAAATACCATACGGCTGATTCACATTAAAATTAGTATCACGTTACAATAAATTGTATTGAATATTTGTTCTAAATTTCGTAACTGTTGATCAAAAATTGAGCATTTTCCGACAAAAATAAAAACAAAAATAACAGTAACGGAAATACCATCTAACCAATTCGCACCAAAATCAGTAGGTTGGTCCGTGGCTTAGAACTAATTTTCCTACCAAATTTCGCGAATAATAGGGACATATTAGACGATACCCCTTTTGTCCATAATAAGTGGTGTTCCAATTAAACGATGTTGAGAGTTCAAAGGAAAAATCAATCGTGAATTCTAGTATTGGACTTCTGGAACAGTCCCATTAATAAGTTAGGTTAAAAACAAGTTTTTAAAAAATACGCTTTTATAATTTGAAGAAGAAAATAACGGCGAAAGAGAAAATAATATTTCTCACTTTTTTTCTGGTACAAAAACAAACAAAAATTGAAAAAAACAACTGATAAAAACGGATATGTGTGTATGTTGCGTGTGTCGCAACACGTGAAAGCAGCGCTGACGTTGGTCATCCGGTGTACTTCAACAAATTGAGTGAGTAGAATAAAAATGTATAATAAATTAGGTGAAAAACGAATTTTTAAAAGATACGCTTTTTTTTGTATTTTGGCTTTCATGTAAAATAAACATTATTTTGTCATGGAAGGTTGGCTGCAGTATTGGTATATTTTAAAATCGCAGTAGTGAGTAGAATAAAAGTTGATAATAACAAGACAGAAATACTGGTGAAAGATAAAAAAAAACTGATAAAACCGGATGTAAGTGTATTTGTACGTGTGTCGCAACACGTGAACGCAGCGCTGAAGTTGGTCATCTAGTGTACTTCAATAAATTGAGTGAGTAGAATAAAAGCGTATAAAAACTGATAAATTATCGCATAATTATATTATATACATATCAACAAACATTTATGACAAAAAAAAAAAAAAAAAGAGGTAACGGGTTTTTGTTGGAAAAAGATAACACGGGGTACTTTTTCACAACCTAAACTGAAAATAATTGGCTCAAGACAACATGAAATTATGAAAGAACAAGAATAATTACAAAGACTATCATATACTATCACTAATGAACTGATATAAGATTATCATCACTTTCAATAACAGTTCAACTGCAATTTTTTCTTGTCTATGGACTTTTTGTGTCCTAATAAATTGAAGCATTGCCCCCAAGAAGTGATCAGATTTCCTATAGTTTTACATCATTTGTTTCGGGACTTTCCAGATTTGTACCTATTAGGCGGTAGTCCCTTTTACCCGATGTCTTTAATAAACAGTTTCCACTGTATTTAATTATTTATGTTACTATTACAATAGGAAGTCTGTTAATTCATGAAATAACTAATTATTTTGTAACGCCCTTCCGAAAAGTATATTTTTTTACGAGTATTGATGGAACAAAAATTAGCAAATTTTGATACAAAATCAAAAAATTATCTTTTCTACATGTACACTTGCAACTTGAATTTCTCGCACATCTCGATGAATTTTTCGCACATGTTGATAAATTTCTCACATGTGTTGGCTACTTTCTCAGTTTTTATTATTTCTCACTAAGAAATAAAAACTATATTTTTCAAAAACATTTTAAAAACAAGCTAATTTGATCTGAATAAAAAATAAAAATTCATCTCCATTTTTTGAGAGATGTAGCGGGGATGTTACAAAAAATAGTGTGTGAAACATGTGTAAAGTAGGTGATTGATACTTGCATGATTTGCAGCATGAGCCAAAGGCAAGTGCTGCAAAATTCACACTCGTATCAAAATCACCTACTTTTTAAACTTGTATCACAAAAAACTATTTCATGGAATACTACCTACTATTATCAGTTTAAGCGTATAATATTTGCCAATTATACACTTAAACTAATTATTTTATGAATTAACAGTAGCAGAGAGGGAAAATGTAGAATTCAGGCTGAAGATAAAAAAGATATCTATATGATTAGGCCTACCATACATCTTAGTTTAAGGCAATGGTTGTCGTGTCCCCAGCTGGTTGAGTTTCATGTCACTGTTTCCAATTTTTTCCACTTTTCTTTCAAATTTATCAGTAAAAAAGAATTAAATTTTTTTTTTTTTTCAAATCCTGCTAAAAAAGAGGAATACCTAATTCACCCAAACCCAAAATAATATGAATGGACCAAAATATAAGTGTTACTATTTTTGAAAATAAAATAATAATTAAGTACCTACATACATTAATTCAAACAATTATTTAAAAAATAAATTTTTTTGCACCAAACCACCCATGTATTTTAATTTATCATCTTCCAGTACAGCTATATTTGATTTTATTTTTGTTAAGAAATATTTAATTTTGAACTAATAGTTACGAAATTTGCAAAAAATATTTAACATAATTTACCTATTGTAATATGCTACTAATTTTGGTACAGATTGGCATGAAGGTTCTTCCATAAAATCTATTTTTGTTTCGATTTTAAAAGAGATAATGGTTTTAAACTGTGTAATTTTAGGTAAACAGAAATAAAATTTAGTGCTTTTGTTGAATTTCATACTTTTAAACAGATTAATATATGAAATAAATAGTTATTCTATGAATTCCCTGATTAATGTGTGAAAAATAAAATTAATTACAAACTTTCCCTAAAGTATCTTTGTGAAATATATTAGCCAACTATAGCCAACAGAGAAATGGCTGGGTGGTTGTTTACCACTTTTAGCTGGACAATAATATATAGAATGCCAGTTCAAATCCCTGAGCTAACATCAGTCCTACATCTGGTGACCCTCGATATATGCGGGACATGCACACACCCTAGCAGTGCATAGAGGAACTCATCATTTTCCTCCCTTCTGTAAATTGCTGATAAATGGTGCGCTATATTTGTGAAACCACGACTATACAGGATGTAAGGCTGTGTGTTTAAGGAGTAGGCGGCATACTGTTCATATCCAACTTTCCACAGCATCCAGCAATATACAATATATTGTTCGACTCCTCTGAGACTCTCCAGGAGGGAGTGAGTGGGAACCATCAAACCTTGTCCATATATAAAATATATCTGCCAACTAACCATGCGGTCAAATTTACCACTTTTGGCTGGCAAATAATATGTAAGATGCGTTTGAATTCCTAATCAGGCAATCCTATAATTTTATTATTTCATCGAGTAACTAGTTGATTCCCAAATTAACTGAATTTCATACTTTAATTGTACTTTTTTTTTTTGGGAGACACCACAAATATTCTGCTGATAATAGCTGACTTTAGTGATGATAATTCAATAAATTTGGAGAATATTAATAGAATTTACATGATATTACGAGAAAAAATGTAAGATTTTGGCCAAATTTTCATAAAATCTTCAGATAACATATCAAATTATCCTCAAAATTTCAGCTATCCCACAATCATAATCCTCATAGAATTGCGTTCGATATCTTTGATTTTATAGAAATTTAATGTAAACCAGTGGGAAGAACTATCTGAGCATAGTCAATCACAATGCTGTATAGCAATTTTTAAAATTAATTTTGAAATTGATATTTTTTCCCTCAATGGTTGGACTTGTATTTCTTTAGGAATTTGATATATACCTTATGGAGGGCTGATTCTTATAACATTCTACATGTAGTTACTATAAGACACAGATGTCGTTTTTAGCTATTGAAATTACTCCATTTTGCACGTTACTATATCTATATATATGAATGTATTATAGATATAGGTACATCTCAATTTTGTTCCCCAAAAAAACGCTATGGTTTAAAAATGGTACTAGGAGAATCAGCCCTTCATCACGTGTATATAGGTACTCAAAGCTCGTATCAAGCATGAAAATAGCTGATAATTTTCTTTAAAACCAATATAAACGAAGATTGTGCAGGAAAAATATGCTTCCATAAACTGCCCCCTACTTGGTACATATAAGTTAGAGTAGAAGCCAAATGTTAAACTGATAAATAATCTGAAATGGAAGTTATGTTGAAGTAGTTTTTTATGTCTGACTAGGTAAACTCTGTCTTCGCTAGACTGTGAAAAAATAATGACTAAATCACTTTGACTACACAATACTGGACCAGTAAAGCTCTATAAGACCAATGTACTTTATAATGTCAAGACATGCCAATGTGAAAGCAAGTAACCCTAAAGTACCTTCTGCGTATTTTCAAAATTTTGCTTGAGTTCACCAATTTAAAATACCTTTGATAAAGTCATCCCTTAAATTCACGAGGATAGCATACATAAACATAGTTTTCAGCATATCAAGTGGTATGTCATGGTTACTGTTTAGCACTTGCAAGTCTAACCAGAAACAGTTGTTCTTTAAGCGAAATCTTAATTGGAAAAATGAGAGTTTACGTTTATCAGCACATTGACACCAATCAATAAACTTTCCATTAAATTTTATCAGGGAGAATGTATTCTGTAAAAAAAAAAAATTCCTCGACTGTCAACCATCTAACTGACAACGGAAAAAATGCTGCTTCAAAATGCGTCTTTGGGTCATATCTGCCGCTTCTTTCACATTTTCGGAATTTTGTAAACAACATTAACTAGATGTGATACTAATGCATCCTCATAATAATTTTAAACTTTTCAGCTCAATCGGAAGTATGAAACATAAATGCGACGGAAATCCGACATTTTTTAATTTTATATAGTAGATATAGGGCGTATATTACAATCAAAACTTAAACCAATGCTCAACTGAACTCAGCTCAAATGGAGAGCTATTCTTCCATTATTTACATCATTTTATAATATGTTACGTTGTAAACATTGATGAAACAGCCAAATAGTTCCGAATAGTTATCCACTTAGGCTGAGTTCACTTGAGCAATAGTTCAAGCTCTCATTGTAATATCTGCCCATAGTAGATAAGAAGTTATAAAGAGAGTAAACACACTAGATCCATCGAACGAACACGGATGAATTTTAAAGGCTAAAGCTGAAACTAATCATAATCCGTAATAACTAAGCTATTCTGAACTCAAATACAAAATCAGTTTTTACTTTCGCAAATTCGATGGAGCGCAACAATCAGGATCAACTGGCTCACCCTTACGATTGGTATGAATTAAAAAATCTACGGAGAAGTAGAAAAATTAATATGATGTATTTACTCGCTATGCTTCGCAGCAAATAAATTATTCACCTATTTTATGGTAGTAAGGAGAAATGCAATTGAACATAACAGCTTTTTTATTTGGTATGATCTCTCCGAGCTTTCGCAAAACATCATCGAAAAAAATATCCTTGCGACGCGATTCTAAAACATCATGGAATTGAAATAAAGATGAATCACTAGTCGAGTATAAGGATATCCAGTAAATAAAAAAGAAACACATTACGAAGTAAACGTGGGTAGTATGTAAATGTTCATTAAAGACGTCAGGATTTGGGTGCAAGTTTGCACATGACAAACCCCACACCCATACCCCGCCATTTTTAATAAACATTTATATACATACTACTCAAAGTGTGAGAAAATGGTCAAACAACATACAACAAATTTATTTTTTACTCTCCTAATTCACAAGTCCACATACCATAGAGGCCTTATTGGCAGGATTTACTCTCCTTATTCACCAGTCCACATACCCTGTGGCGCTATTCCCATTCGATGTTTACCATTGAAATACCCTGGCATCCTTATTTATGCACGTATTATTATATCCATATATTTATTTCTTATATATAAGAAATACAAGCACGTATACCCTGAAAAGTATATTTTTTTCTATATGATTAACATATAGAAAGAAAATTATAACTTGTAATTGCAAAGCTGATAATGATGATGAATATGATGTCATCATCAAAGAATAAGGTGATATTGTTTGTTGTTGTTGTTATTTATTGAATTAAATAATAATATATTTGAAAAAGTTTTCTGGTCTATCAGGGGATTCAAACCAACTATATTCGAGTAAAAGTCCAACGCTTTAACCATGAGGCTATTATAAGTGATTAATGAGATGAAGTATGAAATAGGTATACAGATGAAATTTTTTTCAATGGAGAATGCCCAAAAACACGTGTTTGATCAATTTTTTATGAAAAAGAAAGAACAGGAGAGAATACAAAAGTCAATTAATTATATAAGAAAGAGATAAGAAATAGCAAAGAAAGAAAAAACAAAACTGCATAAATGCATGATAGTTGGAGGTATTATCTAATGCAATTTAATTTGGCAAGGATAAGATATTACATTGTATCAGATTATTTAATGATGGGTACTGTATAACTAAATTTTTTTCTCAGGTTACAGTTTGACATATGGGGTAGGTTGATTTAATTTAGTGGTATTTGTTTTATTTGACTGGTACATATTCAGAAAAAAAAAATTGTGGGAAAGATTTGAAGAATTTTGTAGGTATAAAAAGGTTGAAGGGTTGGATATTATTACTACTATTGTTATTAATAGTTTCAAAGTATTGTTGTTTTTTAATTCTTGAAAAAATGGATAACACAGAATAAACATGTAAATATTGTCAAAAAGGTTTCAGTCATTTTACTGGCCTTATGAATCATTTAAAAAGTAAACAACATGATATTAATACTCAACATTTAAATTCTGATTATGACAGAGAAGAAAATGGAATGCAATAAATGACAGAAGGTGACAAAGTTGTTTTGTTACCATGATACACTACTGCTGACAGCAAACGTGTTGCTGATGAAGAAGATGTAAGCGGACCCAGAAAGAAGAGGGTTACGTATATACCTGAAGCTGGTGATGCATCTTCCACTACTTAGCAGGAGGTGATAAGTGGTAAATCTGATGCTGATGCAAAAGTTGTGGCTGACAGTAATAATGAGAAGGCAGAGAATGACAGTATGTTGTTTAGTAGTAAAATCTAAAAATTTGAAGTTTGTAACAGAGTTTAAAAATGCCTTAGAATTAGTTCATCGTGAAAATATATTGGATTATGCTATGTATTATCAACATGATGATTGGTTTGTTAGTAATCAGGATGAATTTTAAATTTACAGGGAGAAAAGTACATTATCCAAATTGATTAAAGAAGATATTGATAATTTTTTGAAAATAATAAGTATGATAAAATAATGGAAAGTTTAAATCTAGGTTCAATTCTAAAAGATATTAATAATATTTTAAATTTAATTAATTCAAAATTTGAAAATTTGTTTTTAATTTTAAGAGTGAATCATGAGAAAGAAATGACGATGACTGTAATTTTAGAGAAAATAACGTCAAATATTTGATTTAGATAAAAAACTTCAAGATTTAGAAATGAAGCTAATGACAAATTTTTCGGGTCATATAGAAAATCTTAAGTCCGCTGGTAATACTAATATTAATCATATTTTGAAAGAAATACACAATATTTCTTAAGAGTGGGGTAGTGATTTAATATGAATTAAAAATATGATATAAAAATTAGTATTTAAGAAATATACTGTTCTTACTATCGTTTTCTTGTAAGTTCAATTCATTGCTATCATCACTGTCGAATGTTTTTGTTGAAACTGGTTTATTTACTTCGCAAAATTTTGAACCTGTGGCAGCATTCAATGGATGTGAAGATGAATTTCTTATATTAAATTTTAAACGATTTACTCAGTTTATCAAAATCTTTTACTGTTATCCTAATATCCTACTCAAAATATTGGTAGTCTTTCTCCAGAATATGACATCTCTCAATTAACACTTTTTACTAAAAATTCCACCCAAAGTTTTAACATTATTTTTTCAATGTGGATAGACTTGGCAATTTTTGTAATAATTTGGCAATAAAATTTAATATTCTCAAAAAATGCAGTGTGGAATACCTTACGTTGTGGAAAGTAAATCAACAACAGAAGGTGTTCAACAAAACAATTTGCGTGTTTTAACCAAAATACCTAGAAGGTATGAGGGAGCCAAGACCTCGGCAAACACTGACAATTTAGCCTAAGATTTTCCCCTACACACACACATACACACTTATGTACTATTTACATAAGTTACAGTGTAGATTATTCATCGTACTTGACAGTTGCTATGGCAACGGTAACGTATGGAGAATGCATCTCCATATCGGTTTGTGGCATCGCGGAGATTGTTATCTTTCAATTTGTCACAGACCGAGATTTGTAGCTTGTCTATTTACAAAGATAAAAAAGTACAAACAAACATGCATTTTTGTTTAACGTGCAATGCACAAAAATTTATCACTGAAGGTGACAACTGTCGTCGATAGGCCGAGCCTATATCCTCAAACGAGTGTTGTCTAATCCCCACATACAGTATTTATGCTAAATTACTCAATTTATGATTTGTGAATTTCCTTTCTTCTCAACAAGCTCATTTCCCAAGGACTGCAGCTAATGATTTATTGCTTTATGCTCCCACAAATATTATTCCAGAGCATAAGTATATACAAATTGAAAATAAATAATTTGACCCTACCTACCTTTTGTCAATTATTGGATGCTGAAATTAGTCTGTTTTGTTTAAACGATGTTTTCTAAGACAGTAAAAATCTTTGAGAAAATGAATGTATTACCTTCTCAACATACTTTATAAACTCTAAAACTTTGAAAAATCTTGTATTTATTTATATTCAGTGTTGTTATGATAATAATAACGCATATTTTGTAAAAGAATTATGTATAATTACGCTTGATGATAAATTTTTTCATCACTCAGTATACAAACCTCGCACATATTTTTTAAATAATCTTCATCATCAGTACAAATCTTCTATTAAAAGTAATCAATTGTTAAATAGATATTTTCATTGTTTCAATACTTTTGATGGTTTGTGTTCATATAATTTATTAACAGCTGACATGCAGTAAGTTTTAGCAACAAAACCTACAATTTTTTTGTACTCAGACAAAATATAATACCACTTATCCAAACTTTCTTAAGTAGTCATACAAAAGTTTGGGATAATGTTGATCAATTGTAAGTTTCAAATATTGGGAAACCTGTTGTTGATATTTTAATATTATACGATACAAATAAGGCACATTGTCCAGGTTGAATGTGTATGCTATGCTAGCTGAATATTTTAAAAATGCTGATACCTACTCCATCTAAACTTTTAAGAATCAAAGTGTGCTTTATATATTGGATGAGAATATACTGAGGATAATCAATGGTCTCTGGAATAGATGGAGCCAAATTTGATATTATTGTCCTCGTGAAGTTTGAAATTTCTTTTGAATACGCATCTGATATGTGAAAAAAAACATAAATATATTTTTTATAAACTAACAAAAAATATATCAACCAATTTTAAAATTTGCCTCCACATACCTGCATGTTTTATTGGTTTCAACGTATAATTCTTATCCTCATCATCAGATTATCATTGTTTTGAGTGACACCTGGCTCTTCCCAAAATTGTAAATTTTGGTCAAACACAGGTCTAGTATCAGCCCTTGAAGTTGATGGTGTAGCAGGATTTTTATTCAGTGTTAACCCGGAATTAGTATAAATTCCTTTTAATTCAACTACAGTACTAATTTGCAATTGATTTAGTATTTCTTGCACATTAATTTTCTTTTCAATTCGATTAAACATTAACTGTTACTCTTTTTGGTATTTGCTTAATTTATAAAATTTATCATTATAACCATTAAAAAGATTTATTAAAGCTGAAACACTTTATCCATAAATTTAATTCACTACTGCTTAAAACAATAAACGACCGATAACTATTTGTCGTTGTCATTGTTTAAAATTCTTAATTGCAAAAAATAACCTTGCACTTTTACATGAAGGTCACTAGTTTACAAAAACTAAAACAATAAATCAAAAAACAGCATTATCCACTTATTCACATTATGTAGTAATAACAATGTATTACTAGAACAATGCCTAAGGCTGTGACTTTATTACAATATATTCTCTTCTCTTCCTTCTTCTTCATAACAAATTGGTCAAATGCACGTCATTGTGCACAAATGCATGTCATCGTGCATTCTCCATAAATAAAAATTTCATCCGTATACCTGTTTTGTACTTCATCGGACTTTTACTCGAATGTACCAGGTTCAAATCCCCTGAAAGGCCACAAACTTCTTCAAATATGTTATTATTTAATTTAATAAATAACAACAAACAACAACATCGCCTTATTCTTTGAGGATGACTAACGTCATCTTCATCATCACTTTTGCACTTACAAGCTATAATTTTCTTTCTATATGACAATCATATGAAAAACAATATACCCCTCAGGGTATGTGTACATCTTATGTACAAAAAATAAATATATAGATATAATAATTCTAATAGTAAACATCAAATGGGAATAGAGACCACAGGGTTTGGGGACTAGTGAATGAGGACAGTAAAAAAAATTTGCTGCATGCTGTTTAACCAGTTTTACACATGTTGAAGAGTATGTATATAAATTTTTATTAAGGATGGCAAGGAATGGGTGTGAGGTTTGCCATGTGCGAACCTGCATCCATACCCTGGCATCCTTAATGAACATTTACATACTACTAACATACATTAAAAAGTTGTCAAAAATGAAATCATTCGTTATCAAAACTTACCTAATGTACTTTTTTCTTTACAGTATTTTTCATGGAACCAGGGAATGTCCCTTTCCGGATACTCCAGACAGACTGCTTGATTTAGTTCCATCAAATTTTGACGAATATATTTAACAAGATTTCTCTAAGGGGAAAAAATTTGAAATTAATACTTTCAAAATAATGTATTTCAAAATTAATAGGACA
>WOFM01000431.1:0-65000 GCA_011428145.1 Ericerus pela
ATCGCATAGAGAGCTGCAAGTTCAAACAACATTGCACGCGTATTTTCTCTGATCACGCAATTTTGCCGCTCAGCAAGCCCATTCAGCTCAGGTGAATATGGCACTATCAAATCAAGCTCAACCCCATGCTCATCGCAAAAATCTCTCATTTTATGATCTGTATACTCACGAGCATTGTCACATCTCAACACCACGATAGGTGACTCAGGGTATTTATTTTTATTTTTCATAAAAAATTTTTTAAATTCTTCATTTGCCATGTTCTTTTTTTTGATTGGCACAATGATAATGTAATGGGAAAAATTGTCAATAAATGTTATTATATATTGTGGGGACTATAGATCTCGTACACTCGCCATTCCTTATCGGCGTATTATATTCTACAATACATGAAATACATTGTTTGTTCGTATGCTCTTACTTACACACACAGGCAAGTAAGATGCAAAGTTTGGCCTATGACAAAACGATAGATAAAGATCTTGGCAATGTCTTGGACTGGTACACGAACTCATTATGTCATTACTTATCAGTTGCTTCAGCAATGAATAAGAAATGACGTGAATTTTACTACACACCTACATATGTATACGTACAAAAGTGTGTCTGTGTGCGTGTGCCAAAACCATTATATAAACTCTCAGAACCGGTTCTAAAATCGCCAGTGTTCGCCTTGGTTTTGGCTTAACCGTACTTGTGTACGAAGTGGCTGAACAAGCTTAAATTCTGTTGAATTTCCTTCTGGTGAGAATATCTCTCACGACAAGGTATTCCACATATATCTGTCACCCCTAAATGATTCAATAAATGGCCCCATAATGTCAGTAGATACGATTTCCAGCTTCCTACTGGGTTTTAGACGAATTCCATGATGGCCTAATTTGTAGGATTTAGCCGACAGACAAATTTCACAATTTCAGAAATCGTTGTCTTTAAACACCAAATTTGGAAAACCAACTGAGCTTTCTCTCAAGTAATTCAAATATTTCGCATTTACATGACCTAATCTACGGTGCCACAATTGTTTCATTTGGGTTGTTTTCAACAACTTCACCTCAGAAGTCTGAGATGCCTGACCTGAGTTAACAACCTGATTACTCTCGTCCATCTCTTCCCTTTTTTTATTTTGTTCTTTATTTTCATTTTGTTTTTCATTTTCTGTTGTGTTTTCCTTTGTTCTTTCAATTTCAATCTGCGGTTCTGGACGCACGTCGACTTGAGCATCTATATCAAACTCTGGCAAAACTTCCAATTTGACCTCAAATTTGCTCCAATTCCATAACAACTTTGAACACACCTTTTCGTGTCAAACGTGTTGTCGAAAACAGATTAAGTTCTAACTCTTCAGAATAATATACATCTTCCAAGTTAATAATCGCCTGTTGACGCCTATTATTTTCCAACATTATGGTAAGCTGACCTTTATGAGTAGCGTAAAATACAGCATCTTTTTTGGCTGACACAAGTTTCAACGTAGGATCAAGTTTTTGAACATCATACATATTCTCAAGTGAATTTACAAGGAACTGCTGAGTACTGGAATCGAGCAAGAATTTCTCAGTTAATTGAATATAAGGCCTTTCCTCCTCAAACGAACTATTCAAAGAGGAATTACCAGACAAACCAGCGGAATCAGTATCGCTGTCCACAGTTTGGACCATCGTCGCAAAATTGATTTTTTCTTTTTCCACCTTTCTTATGGATTTTTGGTCATTTTTATTTACTTTTGGTTTAGCAGATGGACATTGACTAACATAATGGCCAATACCGCCACAATTAAAACATTTTATTTCTTTTTTGCTTTGTTTAGGTTCTGTTTTGCTTTCATTTTCTTTTTTTCTTTCAAAATTTTATTTAAATCCCGAATCATTAGACCCATGTCTTTTTTCCTTATCTTGGTTATTACCCCGATTATAATTATCAAAACGTTTATTATATTTATTAAAATTATTTCCATTTTGGAAATTATTAGAATTCACATTCCTTTTTTCTTTTTGCTCACTATAGAGCTTATTGTTTCGATCAATCAATAACTGGTGCAAAACCTTGATAGTTCTTTTTTCCAACGGAGAACTACGAAATTCTAATAACAAAATTTCATAATCTGAAGGCATGGCCATACACAAGTGTTCAATCTCGTCAGCCTCAGAAAGAAAACTTCCAGAATCGCGTAACTCACAAACTGTCTTTGAAAGTAAATCAAGAAATGACCACATATTCCCCCTGAGCAAAATCTCATCTCATAGAATCGTCTTTTTGCATTGATATTGTCAATGGGCCTAGTGCCACAATATCTAGAGTCTAATTTTGCAAAAATATCGCCAATGGAAACGGCAACCCTTATTTTCTCAATAATATCAAAGCTCATACGATCAAAAACAATCGCTTTCGCTTTTTTTTGTTTTTTAATGTATTCCTTCTGCTCCGACGTTCTTTTTTCTGATTCCACCTTGTATACCGCTAATTCAGTCTTTTTATCATCTAAAATTTCAGCAAAACCTTCACCTCGCAAAAAACACAACACCGTTAGTCTCCAGGCCTCATAATTTTGCCCTTTGAACTTGTTTTTCGGTGTTTCATTCGACATTTTCAATTTTTAATTTCAGAAAAGCGAAACAAAATTCAGCAATCAGAAAACCAATCCTCAGAAACTGTCCTCTGATGCTAATGGGTCGAGTACCTTTAAATGTATCTCTCAACGATCTCCCAAATTCAAAATGCAAAAATCAAATTTCAAATTCTCTACTGATAATCACCAAGTTCAAAGCAACGAATCCAAAAATGATCAAAATGAGCAGGAAATACAAAATTATTATCTAAAAAGCTCATAAGATAGCAGAAATAATTTTCAATATGATCAATAATCATCAAATAAACAATCAGTACCATTTTCAAATCAAAATTTCAACTTTAAATTCAAAATCCCATAATGCAAAATTCTATCAGAGCCCAATGACCCGATCTAACTGAATTACAACCCACAATCCAAAATATTCAATCACAAAACAAAATATACGCAAACAAATACATGAACTATTAGTGGAAATGCATAATGTATGGGAATATTATTGATTAAAATTAAAACTATTACAAAATTACTTGTTTTCAACTTCAAACTAAATACCAGATTTAGCAGCTTTTCTTGTCTTTACATGCTGGTAACGGTTTCAGATTTGAATTTTTCAGCAACAAACTGATGATTTCCAACGGGGAAATTTCAAAGGTATTTACCTCGGAGGTTTTCGATACTCTTTCTGTGATCCAAATTCACCTGCCAACGTAACCAGATGACCAAATTTGGGCTCCTGCAGCTTCATTATCTTTCGTTTTTCAGATTCGATGATCAGAATCAGCAGACACAAGGATGGCCAAATCCAACCAAACGACAAAAAACGGATGTTTGTCGAGACTTTTTCTTAGCATGTCTGCTAATTGCAAATTTGTACCAACAGTTTTGAATTCAATTTCTTTATCCTCTACCGATTGTGTAATGGCATAGCATTTTATCATTAGGGCTCTTGCTCGTTTTTGGGCTCCTCCTGACATTATTCTAAGGGCTGATATATTATCTTCGAAAATTCTGACTGGGTCATTTTCTTGGAATATTTCTTTTTGTAATAGAAAGGTGACTTGTATATCGTCTAAAGCATCAAACACTGCAATTATTTCAGCAGCAGTTGAGCTTGTGGCAACAATTGTTTGTCTTCTTACATTCCAATTAATTAAGTCCCCATTTAAATATATTAAGAATCCCGATATAGATTTCCCTAAATTTAAATTTGATATTTTTATTTTGTGATCTTTTACATCTGGGGCATAAGATGCATCTACGAAAGAGTGTATGCCTTTACTATCTGATGTGAATTTAATCGAAAATTCTTTTGTTGTGTTCACAAATTTGAATATTCGTCTCACATGATTTTTTAATTTAGAGTTTGATTTTGTTTGGAATCGTGAGAAAAAATTAACTGCAAATGAAATATCGGGTCTTGTTATTCTAGCTAGATATAACAGGGCTCCAATCATTGAACGATATTCAGTGTCGTCTGTGCAGTTTTCATCTTCTTCAATTTTTAAAGATGTTTCTATGGTTGTATTTATGAAATTTGATTCATTCTGATTATATTTTTTTAATATTTTTTCTATATATCTTGACTGTATTAACGTTATTGTATTTTCTTTCCTATCTCTTATGATCTCAAATCCTAAATAAAATCTTGGGTTATTAATTATTTTCATGGTAAATCTTTTTTGAAATGAATCATTTACATTTTTAATCCATTCGGGGGTGTTTGACGCTATTAATATGTCGTCAACATATGTAATCATGAAAATTATTTTTTCATTTGATTTTTTAAAATATAAACATTTATCTGTTTTAGATCTTTCAAAGTTCATTTTTAAAATATATTAATTTATTAAATTATACCACGATTTAGACGATGTTTTTAGGCCATAGATAGATTTTTTAAGTCTCAATAATTTATTACTTTCCATTAATAAACCTTCCGGGGGCTTTAAATATATAGGGACTATTGCAGGGGAATTTAGATACACCGTTTTTACATCATATTGAACCATTTCTAAGTCATATTTATTGACTATCGATAGGAACCATCTTACTAACTAAATTGGGATAACAGGGGCAAATACTTGTCCTAATTCATATTCGGTTCTATCCTTGAAGCCCCTAGCAACTAATCTTGCTTTTGGTTGGTGGTATCCTTCATCATTTGGTTTTGTTACAAAAACCCATCTTGTGTCAATGGTTTTCAATGCCTTATCGTAATCTACTTCTTCCCAAACGTCCATTTCCCCCAGGGAAATAAATTCATCCTCAATAGCTTTCATCCATTCTTTTCTAAATGGGTTATTTTTGACATCTTTATAGCATGTTAGTATACAATCTTCAATCCACCTATAATCTATAGTTTTTGTGATGTTGAAAGTATTTATGTTAATTAAATTTTTTACAAAATTTGCTGGTTTGAGTACCAGTTCTTGTACACAATTTTTTATGTTTGATATATTTTTATTTTCGTCAAACTTAGCATCACAAGATATATTAAATTTATTTGAAAAGGGATCTCTAATGCAATATCCTGTAGTGGTATATCCCATGAGTATTCCCTTTTCTCCCCTTGGTACAAATGTTGGGTCTATTCTTTGTTTATTTTTATTTTTTGATTTAGTCGCATTTTGTTGTCGGTCTTTGAGTGGAATATGTCTATAAACTAATGATCCAAAAATTTTTAAATTATCCAGATTAGGTTTTTTGCCAAAAAAAATTTCATATGGAGTTTTGTACTCTGAATTTACTCTTGTTGGTGATCTATTTATCAAGTATGCAGCTGTAGCTATTGCATGTGCCCAATACTCAATATCTAGATAACCATCAATTAGTAAACTTCTTACTCTTTTCATTAACGTTTGATTTTGACGTTCAGCAATTCCATTTAATTCTGGTGAGTAAGGAACTACATTTTCTATTTGTACTTCATTTTCTTCACAAAATTTTACTAATTTTCGATCGGTATATTCCTTCGCATTATCGCACCTTATTTGACTTATTGGTGTTTCAGGGAATTTGTTTTTCATTGAAAGAAAAATATTTTTAAATTCTGTAAATACTTGACTTTTATTTGATATTGGTATTACGAAGGTGTATTTGCTATAATTGTCAATAAATGTTAATATATATTTTTGGTTAGCTATTGTGGGTGTGAATGGTCCCATAATATCGGAAGATATAATTTCTAGTCTCCTTTGGGGTTTATTTCTGACATTGTTATGGCCTAGATATTTGCTATTTTGCAAATTTCAAAATTTATGAAATCATCATCTTTAAAATTAATTGTTTTTGGAATTCCTATTGTGACTTTATGTAGATATCTCATGTATTTTCCATTTAAATGGCCTAGTCGTCTATGCCA
Organism: Ericerus pela; assembly: GCA_011428145.1. Lineage (NCBI taxonomy): Eukaryota > Metazoa > Arthropoda > Insecta > Hemiptera > Coccidae > Ericerus > Ericerus pela. The sequence continues at coordinate 5,934 of WOFM01000431.1, forward strand.
AATCATTTTTTTATGATTATTTATGTTATTTTGAATTATTTCTAATGAATTATCTGAAATATTTTTTTTTTATATTATTATTATCCTCATTATTATTATTTTCTATTATAGTATTATTATTTTCATTATTTTCTTCTAAATTATTATTGTTATTAATGGGTTCTTCTTCTTCTTCTATTTATAATTCGACAGAAAAGGAATCCCATTCGTCATCATTTTGATTTTGAGTGACGGGCATACATTTTTTTGTAATATTTATGTAATCGTAATTTACTTGAAAGACACCATCAATTTTATAAGATGTAAATAGAATGTCTCCAGTTTCTATGAAATATGTTTGTATTTTTTCTTTTCCCTGGTCCATATGTAATATTCCAGATTCTGTCACTTTAATTCCAGACATAATATCTAATGACAGATCTGGTACATAATGGACTTCCAATAATTCAATTGCTATTTGAATTTTATTTTCATTTTCTACTAATATTCTCATATTTCCCATATGTGTGGCATATAAATACGTGTCTTTAAGTGCGCATTGTAATTTTACTGGAATTTTAAATTTTGTTACATTAATCAATTTTTCTATATTTAATGTGAGATGAACTTCCGCCCGCCCCCCATCAAATAACATTTTTTTTTAAGTTGTGTGTAATTTTCATTTTTTGTATTATCTTTAATTAATTTTTTTAAGAGCCAATCTTCATTATTGTTGTATTTTTTGACCATGTATGATAATTTTATTGGTCTTTCCTCTCCTTTTTTGTCTTTATTTTTTGGTTGTTCTTTATTTTCGGGTTTATAATCAGGGCATTTATTTTTGTAATGTCCTGTTTGGTTACATATAAAACATCTTTCTTCTTTATTATTTTTTCTAGACGATTGATTATTATTTCTGTTACTATTTTGGTTTTTGTTATAATTATTTTGATTACTATGATTATTATTTTCATTTCTTGGATTATTATTTTTATAATTATTATTTCCGTTATTATTTTCATTTGTGTTATTATTTTGTCTGTAATTATTATTTCTATTCTATCTATTATCTTTATTATTATTGTAGTTTGTATTATTATTTCAAAATTTATTACCATTATTATCAAATTTTTTATTAGACGATTGGTATTGTAGTTTAATTTGTTTATCTCTCATTTTTTGATCACCGTCTTCTTTTAATATTTGTTTGAATACTTCTAGATTTTTTCTATTTTCAGGGAGGTTATCAAATTGCATTTTTGCAATGGTTTGTTCATATCCTAATGCCAATTGAAGGTTTTCCAATTCCTCTTCTTCAGATACTACCTTCCCTGCATCACGAACTTCTTGTACTATTATGTCCCATTTATTTAAAAAACCTCTTATATTACCACCAGGTGTAAAGCAAAAAGCAGTCCATTTCGATTTTGCCATATTTGCAACTATTTTGGTTTTTGAACCATAAGTTATATCTAATTTTTCAAAAATTTGATCTACTGTTTTACATTCTCTAATTTGTTTCGATACATTGTATGTCATGCGTTCCATGATAAATGCTTTTGCGCATTCCTGTTTTTTAAAGTATGCTTTAGCAGAATTTGAAGATGGTCTGTATTGTAAATTATCCATGTTTTCAATATAAATTTTTAGTTCAGGGTGTGGTCCAAAAACATCCCAATATCCCGAACCCCTTATTAAAGCTATGATCATATGTTTCCAGTCCAAGTAATACTGACCATCAAATATTTTTCCACTTGGACCTTGTATCGGACGTATGGTTTCATCTGCTGGCATAACATAATGTACTTGAGGGTGTGTACTCCCAGAGCCTGATCCTCCTTGAGGAGATGAGGTAGTGGTCCTCTCACTTGCCGTATTCATGCTTTCTGGAGTACTTGGTAATGTACTTAGTTCCGACAACTCAATTTTGAAAAGAAATAATAAAATTTATTATCAAAAAAAAATTAATTGCAAAAAAAAAAATTTATTTTATTTTTGGAAAAAATATTTTATTATTGGAAAAAATATTTTATTTTTGGAAAAAATATTCTATTTTTGGAAAAAATATTTTATTTTGGAAAAAATATTTTATTTTTTAATTAATGATTATTTTTATTTGAATTATTAATTTTTGTAATATTATTCGTGTATATATTTGTATTTTAAAATATGAGAGAAGAAAAAAAATATTCCAACAGAATATATTTCAAAATTAAACTTGAAGAAGTCTTGTTTAAATTTGAATCCTTGTGAATGTCTATAACAAAGGATCTATTGAAAATTATTTTTTAAAGCTATCTGTAATATTTTATTGTAATAAATTTATACATTAGTATTTTGAACAAAAGAATTTTGTGACATGAAAGTTCACAAGTAAACCTGTCCAATATGACAAAGGATTTTTTCTTTTGTGACAATAAATTGTTAAAACATGAAATTTGTTCAATTATGAAAGTATTTTGCTTGTTAATATTATATTATATCTTTTAATTTTCGTAATTTTAAGTATTTTTAAAGAGGATTTTCTCTCTCAAAATTTTCAAGAAAAATTCTGAAAGATTCTATCGAGTCCAAAGCTTGAAAAAACTGAAAATATTTTTTGAAATTTCTATGAATTTTGCGACTTTGATACCTCTTTTATAGTGAATTATTCCACTAACATTTACTGAGAAGGTTTCTAAAACTATTTCTCCCAAAAATGTTTTCCAGAATGGAAATTCAATTAAATTAATTCTTACGTCTGTTATTTTTTCGTATTCAAAAATATTTAATAATTTTTTATAATCTTTTTCTTTAATTTTAATTGTTCTTTCACAGTTTGATGTGCAATTAGCAATTTGTTTCTAAAACCTTATCATTTGTAACCTGCTTTATTCGAACTTATTTTTAAGCTTAATCGTCCTGTGAAATTTCACTTGATTTTTACCAAACTAAAGGGGGTTTTTGAAATTAAGCGTTTTGGAAATTGAAGGAAAAAAAAATTCTCAAAGAGAAAAAAATTTTTATATTACTAATTTCGCTCAATATCCCACAAAATCACTGAATATATTCCATCGTTTTCCGCAATATTAAATGAAATATATAATTTGAAAATATCAAAAATTACATTACCCGTAATCTGCGGAATTCCGTTGAATATTTCCCAGTTGAGTTTGTGAGTAATTGGCGTTTTCCCGTGAGTCAGTACTTGGATCAATTTCAGGTCGTCTTCAGAGAATTTCAATCTTGGCAGCATACAAATCGGTTGAATCAGCAGCACTTGATCGACGAAATTTCGATGATGACTTTTAGCTGATGATGGCATTTGAAAATCACGATAATTGAGTTCGATGTAACAGCAATCTCTGATTTTTGAACTTTTTGATGATTCACCTTACTGTAACAGACGATCCAGGTCCGAAGTAATCTGCAATCCCACGGCAAAAATCCTTTTTATTTCACCTTACCACAAAAAGACGATCCAGTATTTTTCGGAAGATGATTAAAATGGCGTTAAACTATTTTGGCGCCAATGTAATTCAAATTAACCTCGAATAATTTTCGATGAACTTTACGAAAAATTAAACGAAAAAAAATTCACTGAGTTAACAACTCATGAATTAAAATATACTTCGTAAAGAAAATTAACTTTTAACGAAAAGGCTTATAGTTCCTTTAACTTTTGGATACTATAGCAAAAAAAATTAAAATGAAAGATTAAGTATCACTCTGTACTAACTGTTCTGGAATCGCAGCTCTGCCTACCATGAAGTGAGGTTGAAATCCAAGGAAAGAAACAAATTAGTTAGAGATACTGTAATGCAATGATTTAAAGTATAAATTACAAGTTTGAGGAAGATGAACGATCTCCCTCCATTATGAGATTAATGTTTGAGTGGGAAATGAGTTTCAGCGTTCTCGGGTAAACGAATGAAAAAAGTCGTGTTTGTTCGCACAACCTGAATATTGTTAGTACGCGCTATCGAGAGTAGTTGCGCTAAGTGTTAATAAGCGAGTGCAGGTGGAGTGCAGAACAACATTTATAAACACTGGCGTATAAAGTACTTCACTTCTTGATGTGAGGCGTACAGAACAAGGACCGAAAGAACTTGAGACTTTTTACTTTAACGAGATTTTATTAGCGACTAAAATATAAATTACAACTGAAATATGAAATGGCGAAGCAACAGCATTATCGGATCGAGAATGGTAGGGGAAACACTTCGTGACGAGAGTGTACGTATGACATATATATACAAAGTATGATCGTGATGATGATGAAGAAAGAGAAAAGGTGGGATTTCATATCAACACTTTTACACTGATTTTTGATTCTGATTGGTTCAGGTGTTCAGTCTGGTTCATATGCCAGCACACGGCATCTATAGTCTAGACACTCAACCTCATGTTATAACTGTTTCGTGTCGTCTCCATTGTATATATATCCTCGAAGCATTTGGCAAAATATTTTTATCAATACTCACTCACTGAAATTTTGATAAGAACTAAATAAAAAATAAAATTATGCTTTCAATTCAGTGCTTTAAAACTCAAGCGACATAATATCTACAAAATTGAATATATTTTGCATTAAGTGTGGAAAGTTTTTGCGACGTGGATAAGTATCAAGATATTCTGTCATTCTTCTGAACTTTTCTCGATTTATTTGTTTTCGAATATTTTTGAATTCCTTTTCTGTTCTTCAAGTAATGATTATCCCAAGTGAGTAACTTTTGTCTATTTTTACTTTATTCATTAGATTTTACAAGTTTCGTTTTTTGAAAATACTGCCTTCTTCAAGATTCTTGCCCATTTACGGATTCATTTTTTTCCAATATACCTAAACGGTTCTGATTTCTAATCGTAAAATTACAATGACATTATTTAATGAGATCTTGATGAATTTTAAATCATTGTTTTGGTTTCAGAAAGTAAACGTGTCGTATAATGTATAACTGGTATCGCCAAATCAGAAGTAAACTACATTCCAGATCTCTCAGGTCCATATCATATGAATTTATGCTGATTATACTCATATTTTTTAGTTACCAAGAGTTAATATTAAATTGAGCTGTTTTTAGGAGCAAATAAGTTCACAGTCTTGCAGTTATATTTTCCTTTATATAAAAAGAAAAATCGGTAATTCAAGAATATATTTTTTGGTTATGGCATCATTATTTGGTTCAATGGTTGTCATAATTGCATGTTGCTATATCATTTCATTTACTTCATCAAATAATATTTATTCTTTATATTATTTTTTCGGGTAGGTGTTGGATTTTTCACTGTATTTTTGTTTTCTCGTCGTTTATTAACGACAATGTTTTCTGCTTCTTGAATCTATTAGATTATACAATCCTATTTTTATTTTTCATTTAGTAATTCTGTAGTTAGAAATATTTTATCGTGTCTCCGTACGATCGAAAGAACATGAAAAAAGTTTTACGTTTATGAAGGTCATTTAAACAAACCAGTTTTGTTTGCCGAAAAACAAAAATTGAAAAAACTTCAAGTTGACAATGCTCTATTTTGAAATAACTTCAAAATGGAAACTTGTTAAAGTTTTTATGGTTTGTGTTTCTTATTAACACTCCATGTGTATGTTTCTTTCCAAAATGTTCCGAATTGTGTTGATATTTAATTGAAAAATTTATTATTTCAGTTCACAATTGAATTAGTCATTCTAACGAATTTGAGACCATCAGATTGTAAGTTTTTCTCTTCTGGGCTCGATGACGTTAGAAAAGAATTTTCCAGGCAGGGTGGAATGTTTGAATTTGCGGACTACAAAAAAAAAAGCTTATTGAAAACTTCCTTTTTACCCAGTTTACTTGCAAACGGGGTATTAAAATTGACCTCATGGAGGGGTTAGTGATAAAAATGACGAAAATTATCTGTTTCGTGAGAAAAGAAAACGATTGGTACCATTTTTTCATTTTGACCTAACTGTTTTATGTGTGTATATATATATGTATCGTCAAAATTTTGTGTTCACGGTTCTGAGAAAACTGCCTAATGTATAGGGCTGAAATTTTTACGAGAAATAGTTCTCATATGGGAGCAGGTCTGAAAGAAGTTTTTTGCCCTTCGGTTAACAGTTTCTGAGAAAACTGGAAAACAAAAAATTCCTGGAAAAGTCGTTTTTCCGGGATTCTGAGAAAATAAGAAAAGGGATCGAGCTGATATTTTTACCATAAACATCCTTATGTTGGTGCAAGTTTCTTAGAAGTTTGGTGCTTATTAATTCAATAGTTTCCGAGAAAACTGGAGAAGAAAAATTTCTGAAAAAAATTTTGTGTTTACGGTTTTGAGAAAACTACCGAACAGATAGGGCTAAAATTTTTACGAAAGATAGCTATTGTATGGGAGCAGGTCTGAAAGAAGTTTGGTGTTCATCGGTTTAGTAGTTCTCGAGAAAAGTGGAAACCAAAAATCTCTGTAAAGGCGGCTTTTAGCGATAAAACATCGGTAGATCTATATTTTTGTTAAAGATATGATTAATTATGGATAGTTTTTTGTAATTTCTTGACCTGAAACTAGCAACGAAATATCGATATATCGATAAATACCGAGCAACAGAGTTTTCTGACGAAGCATTGCTGCGCTAGAGTTTTTTTTCAAGTCTGCTTGTCAAAAATATTCAAATTTGCCGTCTGCTCTCAAAATTTGCGGATTTTCCAACTTATTTTCTTAGTTGTGGGGATGACTCACCCGCAACCCTTCCCCGGTCGGAACGTTCCTGTATGGTCTATTAGAATAATTATAAACTTGAGAAATTTCCTTTCTCATTAAACGAAAACCAAATTTATTTCCATTAAAATTCTGTACATATACCACTGAATTTATTTGAGATATATTTTTTCTTTGTTATTACTACCTAGTTTTTTTTTTTAATTAAGGAAATCGCAATAATGGGTTATAAATAAGTTACTTCATTCTTTTATCCAGTGTTCAAGAATCGACTCGACTTTTAAGAGGACCAGTTTTCTCTGATGAAACTTTTACAAATGATCGTAATTTCGGGATTCTGTGTCGCTAAAAAATTTCAAAATTACTCTTTACTTCAAAACCATTTTTTCTTACTTTCATCTATGATTATGCGATCATTTGGAGCAAACATAATTAATTCTTACGATTTAATTTGGGTTAAAATGGTAGGTTGAAATATATTAGTCATCCATTTCAGGAAAAAGTTATCTACATGTTAATTTAGACAGAATTTGAATGTTCAGTTCATTAAACTGTAAAAATATTTACTAGGTGGTTATTACCTGTATAAGAAATAAAAATTTAAATAAAAAATTCGTCTTAGTATACAAAAGAAAAAATATTTCAACAATTAAAAATAAAATTTTATTCTGAAGTCAACACACTCGTAATTTTAATAAGTTTTGGTCAAGTTCCCTTCCTATAATGATTAATGGTACGTGAGTTGCATTGGTTTGCTTTTTACACTCCATTCTAAACATAATTTTGACATAAACCTATCCGGATGATTGAATTCACGCCACATCCATAAATACTCTCGATTTCAAAAACTAACTTTGTCTCTTTCTTCTAAATTATCGATTCATTACAACTTTGTGAGTCACTTATTAAATACATTTATAAAATCAAACTCGAATAACCTCCAGCTAGAATGCTGTCGTGTTTTATGATTAGCCCCGGTTGAAAAAGAAAGTTTTAGTTCTTTGGGTTTTAGTGAAATGCTTCGAGAAATATGGGTCGTGACATTGAATCAGTTTGGCACGTGAGAAGAATTCAATATATTTTGTCACCATTTATATTCAATGATTTTACTATTTTCGTTTCTAGCTCGTTTTCCTCCTACCGACGTCAAGTCATGAACCGCAACATGAGTACATTATTTTCAGTGGCTGCTGGTGTCGGTTTGCTGGCCGGAACCACTGGAGTGTTTTTATACCACTATTTCATTGGACGGCGTTATATTTTTGTCTTCGAACAGAACATCAATCTGTTGCAATCATCTCTTGCGAATTTGAAAAACGAATTTGATGAATTACAGTAATTAATTTTTTATTACTATTCGAATTTTTTTTTTTTAATTTATTATGTATCAGTGTTATGAGTTTGTGTAGTTCCGGTGTCCATTGGAATAAAATGAGCATTTGATACCTAACGAAAGTTGAATTGCAGTTTTTTTTTGTTTTTGGGCGTCATATTATTTATACGCATGGCTATGTTCACAAAGAAATATAAAATTAAATATTTATGTGATGAGTCAATGCACCAATTCGAACATGGGTATAATGATGTTCTATAAAATTTCAGCTGATGGAAAGATTATGTTTTAATGAAGACATTATTAGATTTGTTTGTTTTCTCTTTTTATTGTGGTAATTCAGCTAAAAACTCTTTTTCCTCTTTTCATAAGTGGGCGTTAATGGAAGAAAAATCGTGTTTTCGAGTAATTTCATTGTTTGGTTGTAATAAATCGTGGTTTTTATGCGTGCGTATGTGTATGCGCGCGCGTTGTGAAGTAAAAACGAAGGCTTCAAAAATTGCTTAAAACTTAACTAATTCTAACATTGAAAATTATCCATATTGTGAACTAGAGATTTTCCAAAGATGTCAAAATTTCTAGGCTTTCAAATTTATTAAATATTAACTTTTTTTTTTTTTGAATAGTACTAATTTCGAAGAAAAAGAAAAAGTTTAATAACTTTCTAGACTTTGAAAATTATAAATGTATGTTCTCGTTGACTGTAGTTTTTAGTTTTAATCAAGGGCAAAACTTTTTCTATAGACCTAATGGAGTTTTCATAACTAAATTTCTGTTATTACTGCGTAAAATACAAATCAAAAACCCTTATGAATGCCTTTTATTCTTAGTAGCGATGTATATGACGTGTTGAGAAAAACAAATAAATGAAGTTATGCACATCAGGTACCCTAAATGTTTTAATGATCCAGAAAATGAAACGTAGCACACAAGTGAGAGTGATTTTTTTCCCCAGACCCCACACTGTGATTGACGAATTTCATTTTACTGTTACAGTTTTCAACATTTTTTGTGTCCTGATTTCAAAAAAAATTTTTTTCCAACATTCGACCGTTATTAGTTTATTACTGGAAAGTTAATTCTTAACCTTTTTTTTTTAAGAATATTTTTCTGCTTCGTTTTTTGCTTGATAATTTTTATTCTTACAATCAATTGAACATACTTTATCATTCAAACTTCATGCAAAATTTTCGATCATTACACGACAGCATGGTATCGGTTCTCAGAAATTGTGAACTATTTTTCCCTAGCCTTTCTGAATTTTTCCCATCCTAATTACCAATCAAATTGAAACATTAATATAAGCTTACATTTTCCTTTTTGAAAACCTGCTTTTCGTTGTAGGGTGAAAAAGTCACTTTTTGTTTTTTATTTATTTGTATCTATTAATTCCGAATTTTTCGTGCTCTTAGGAGTTCCCAAGGTCGAAAGAGAAATAAAAGAAGTCCTAAACGCCCTAAAATCAGTTCTGGAAGCACAACTGATTATACCGATGCCAGTATGTACTCAGCAGTTGAATCAGATTTAGACGAAGAATTTTGCGACATTTCCAACTCGGACGATGATACGATGCTAACAAGTCGCAGGTTAGCGCAAATTACTATTATTTAATTTTTTTTTCTTTTGTTATAGTTATGCTTCCTATACGAATAATTTTTGTGATTTTTTATTCGCCAACTAAACCCAAACCTTTATTTACCGATATTTTTTCATTTGCTAAATAAAGAAGAATAAGACGATCGTCGAAATTTCTTCATTTGAAAAAACATATTATTTTGCCGGTGTTTTTCTAGTTGATTGATCGAGAAATATTTATTTGAAAGTGACCTCGATTATTTGGCTCGCTCTTGCACGAACATTTACTGAGTTATGAAATAATTCTGCTTTTATTGAAATAGAGATGGGAAATTTTGCTAATGTTCAAATAATTTTGGCTGTCATTTCACGAGCGAATTTTAGATGTGGGAATAGTATATTAAACACTAAGGTTCAAAAGTGAGTGATTGCATGTGAGGGAGTTTGCAAAACGAGTCTAGGGAGTGAGCAATTCCTGTGTTAGGTAAACTCACTTTTATATCTTGTTGAAGAAAATATTTTGTATAATTAACGATCAGAAAGCAACGAAAGGTTAAAATTATATCATAACGATGAGTTATTTTTGAAAATTATAAAAAACGGAATAAAATATCAACCTTCTCGTATTATGGCAGATTTAACGTTTCATTTAGAAAATGTAACTTTTGCTGCGATGTAAACTGAACATGCTTCCATGTAAAAAGATTCTTCACGTTTTTATATGGAGGTGCGTTCACTGTATATCAAGATTATATTCATCAATGATATGAGCTACTTTTCGCTGGAAAAATACCAGTTTTTCTGATCGTGTATTATATAAAAATAGTTTATTGTTCACAATACTTGCTTATTCATTCTTCATTTATTGTTTTCTTCATTCTTTTATATTATTCTCATCGCATATTTAATCATGGTTTTCAACTAGGAAAGAGTTAACCCTTCGTCCTTTCCCTCTCCACGATTTCGATGAAAATCAAAATTTTTTGTTTTATATTCATATTTTTTATAATTTTTTTTTTTTTTTTAATTCATCAACAAAATGAAAGTGAAGTTCTTTTCCAAACAAGGAAGTAGTGTTAAAGCTGCCAAGAAACAATTGAGGATTGGCATTTGAGGGAAAAAAAAAAACGCGATGGAGACCTCTTTTTTGATAAATCTTATATTTAGTTGAGGCCTTATTGTTTCGTGTAGAGTAATTGTAAAAGGTGATTAATAAATCGAATATCTTTCAAAAGTTACCCATGATTAGATGATTACGATGATCTGTTATGAAAAAAGGAAATATACTCATTTTTTTCACAAATTGATTTTAATAAATGCCAGATAAACAGCTGTGAACTAGAAGAATGATTTTCAGATCAGAACTTCTATTTCAAAACAGTCTAATTCTATTTGTAACTATGTTAAACACACGAATTTTTTGTAATTTTTCCTTAAACATCTGTCAACAAAATTTTAATCCCATCAGTGAGTTCCAGAATACTTCCCTTTTAGAAAAAGTACGTGAAATCGCTGAAGAAAACATACAGCTTTCAGCATTTACTGAAAAATAAATTGGATTTTGTATGTTTTTTTGTTGGCAAAATGAAAATTTAGGCCATGGTTTGTGGTTAAAAATGTCTCATTTATGTCACGTGCAGTATAAATATTTTATCACATGACGATAGAATTTAACGCGGAATGAACGCCTACTGCGCCAAGAGCATAGAATAAATTTATACTAAATCTATACAGTTATAAGGATGCTACATATATGCTGTAGTAGTGAGACATAATGTATTACCACTGTTAGCATTGCCTTAGTAGGAAAGTTTTATCAGGATGAACTTTTAAAATTTTGAAGGTGGCCAACTATAGTCACTGATAAATGCTGAGGAAAACAAAAAGGCACCTCAGGTATGAAAAAATTTCCTAAAAGACTGCGTAGGATAGGAGTATTATATTGTTATTTAATGCCCTTGGCTAAGGGTCTGACTGGTAGTATACGTTGTGGTGGTAAGAAATGGATCATGGAGAGGAATGATATAACTTGACGCATTCATAAAATTATACGTTTTATGGAACTTCTATAGGTGTATGTGACATCAAAGTGTTATTAAAGCATAGTTATAGAAATTCTATGCTAATGGTATGATACATATACGACATACCTAGTTCCAAAATATTTTGATGACTTGAAAATAATAGTGTATTATCCAACATGGGAGGAAAGCGAGTTCATTCCAACCAAATTTCATATATTTTTTACAAGTGTACAAATGCTGTATTTAAGCCTGTGGGAAAAAAACAGAAAAATGAGTGAAAAAATCAGAGAATTGAAGAAAAAAAAGATAAAAAATGACAAAAAAGGAAAGATACAAGAAGAAATGGTTCATAATTAAAAAGAAATATTGAAAAATAAAATCTAAAATCTCCGTCTCCCCCACCAATTACGCAAAGAAAATTCTGCCTCATAATTGTAACTGATTTATTAGCAGATTAGCATTTGTCTCGAGTTCTACACTGCTTTTTACATGAATGTATTATGTCATTTGTCATACTACAAAATGTGTTTGTCATTATACATTGGAAATGGGACAAATATCTCCTACCAATATTTCCTATTATAAGCGCTGTGTGGGGATTAGACTACTTGTAAGAGGTTAAAGGCTTGCCCTCTCGACAACAGTCATCATCATAAGATGACTAATTTTGTGCATTGCGCATTAAACACATTGTATGTTTGTTTGTACATACTTGCAAACTTATACAAGTATGATGCAACATCCAGATTGTGACAAATTGATAAGTCACATCTTGGATGATGTCATGATCCAGCTTACCAGTGCAAACTGCAGAATACCTTCTGTTGTCGGAATATATTGCACACGGTGGTTCTACTACTTAAGCACGTAGTAATTTATTGCACGCGACAAACAATGAAACAGAAAATATTAGTGTATTAGGCGATTTATGTCACCATATCATAGAAGTAATCAATCATATGTGATATTTAAAAAAATTGTGCCCATGTGGCCATCTGATATGTATTATTATAACTGGCAAACAAATTCAAAAGTATTATTTTTGCATATAAATTTCTAAGTGTAGTTTTGTAAAGATACCCTAAAACTGAATGGAACAAAAATTGGTTCACTATTGACTTATAAAATATTCAGAAATGCCTACAATAATAATGTAACAGGTGCATAAATTATTGATTACTGCACAAACAATTCGTTAAATTAATATTTCAAGCCCTAATATGTTAAATATCTCTGCCTCGCATCAACCGTTGTAAAAGTCTATTTTCCAAAAGTGTCAAATTTTGTAATGGCTGCCATTCAAAAACCAGAGGACCAATTTCGCTCAAATTCATTACCAAACCAGTCACTAATAGTCTCCAACTGGCATGAAAATTTTAAGCCAAAATCTTTTAATTTACGGCAGTTATTATTATGACAACCGCAGAGAGCTGAAATTTTTATGAGATATTGTTAACTGAAAATTCAATGAAAATTTCAGCCCTTTACAACTAACAATATTCTCATAATTCCTCTCCATAACTTTCATTATATGGAATACCTGTACAAATAATAAGACCTAAATCTAGTTGCAGAATTCCAACAATATTTCGAGAACCAAGGGTACGATTTCAGCCAAATTTTCACTGGATACGTAGTTAACATAATCTCGATATCTCTGAAAATTTTCAGATCAATCTTACATCTGGTTATCGAGATATCACTGAAATTCTGTTCAGATTGAATAATTGAAAAGAAGGATTCAATCTAGTTTAGAAGTTGGCGGAATTTCAACAATATTTCGAAAATGAAATGTGCTCTCTAGACAAAAATTTTTCCATGTTCCAAAGTTATTGATACTCCCCTGGAATAGTAGCCTCAAAAAAAACTTGTCACCGCATCTTTCTGCTTATTTAATTAAATAAGGTAAATGTAGGTTTCCAGTTTAGGGAATCAAACTGATGACCCAAAGGTTGATAAAAGTGATGCGTATCCACGTGGTCACAACACCATCGACAGTTGACCAAGTGCTGAGTGCATATCACGTCCCCACAACCACTCTCTCCAGTGCTGTACTGCTGTAATACCTATATTGGTAAACAGCACAACAACAGAGGGGATATGTAGGTGATTGTTTTGTGGTAAACCAACCAAACCCACGCAGACTTACGCCATTATGGTTTAACCCCGAAATGAGAGGAATATTCAATGCCTGTTAATTTCACGTTGGTTTTCACCTTAGAGAATTGAACCGGCAACCCATAAGCTGATAAAATTGATGCGTATCCATGTGGCCACGATGCCACCGACAGTTGACCAAGTGTTGAGTTTATATTACGTTCCAGCCATAAAACCAATGTTCTTCTGAGAAGAAGGCATAAAGAAAATATGGAAACATCTGGTGTTGAACTTAATTGACTTTTCTTTGTAATATAATATTATTACTAAGGAGAAAAATATAACCAAATTCAAACCCCATTTTTGTTTTTTATGACGTCTCCTGGAATTATGAGCTGAGAGAATCGGGTGCTTTGACAAATCTTTTAAAACATGATTATTATTGTAAAAATATGTGTTGACAGATGATGAAAAAAAAGAACCCATTTTGTTAAACTAATGGGTCAAGTGTTATACATACTACGAGTTAATATTATTGTACGGCATTGTTCATTGTTTTTTTCCTTCTTTGGAAACGGTTTGTTTTATTTCCTTTAAGTTTTGCATTCGTTGTTTGTTAAGTCCATTGTTTAGACTTCTTACTGACGTATTTAGTGGACACTTTATTGATCCCGTAAAATTAGTGACATATTCGGGTAAGGCAGTATTAAATATTTGTCTTAAAGTATTTCTTTTTCTTTGCGTTTTCTGACATTTCCATACGTTGTATACCACAGACACTCTGAGCTTATCCCTGCATTACGTCCCCAAGCTTTGACGCAAATTTCCGCCTATGTTTTCCCCTCAGTGCGGATTTTAAGGTGTTCATATTTTGTCTCAACTCATTTGGTACTTATTGCAAACATATTGATGAGACTGATGAGACTTGATCTGGTAATAGCGCCCTATGTTACATTTCTGTTGGCTTTCAATTTTCGAAGTTTTCTGATTTTTTTTTGAATTCCTGTTGAGTCTATAATGACATTTACGTATCTATTGAGTTTCCGTATCTCATCTCTTGTAATTTTTCTCGTTTTTATAATAAGGACTAATTTAAAAAAAATTTTTTTTGATCATTTTTACTAAGAGGTAAGTGTTATTTTATTGTTTTAGAATGCGCAAAAATTTAAGTTTTAGAAAAATTTTTGCTCGTTTATTTATTTTACCCTCGAGTTTAGTTCAAGACACCGATGCTTTTGAAGATCGTTGAAAAATTTTCATTGTCTTGTAGAAATTTTGGTAGCAAAAACGGTTTCAATTAATTGTATTATTGTCCGTACCACTGTCCTGTGGAAATAGGAAACGCTTATTGTATCTCTTAGGTACCTGCGCATATAGAGTGAAGATGTCATTATACATGTTTGAACGGGTCTCAATTATGTTCACCCTAAAAATGACTAACAAAACAAAGTAATTTTCGTTATTAGTGATTACCGCCAGCCAAAAATTACTCTTTCTCCTTCATTTATTTTCATTATCTTGGAAACGACGCAGAAAACGCTCGATATATGTATTTTGGAGTTTTTGTGACGTTTATATGTGTTATTCACGAAAATAGGTAAGTACTGTATTAAGCCAACCTGCAATTCCCTGTCTGCGTACCGAATTCGTCGGCTAATTTGAATAGAATAATTGTACAAATTCGTGTCGTCTTTTAGAAATTTTATGTTGATTTATGTTCACTTTTTAATTTTTATCCAAGTTTTTCTGTTCTCCCTATTTCTGAAGCTAATCTAGGTACCTATGTGGAAGTTCTCTCAGCCGGCTGATGTATGATGTAAAATTAATCTATTCCATTCTGTATATCACGCTTCTAAATTAAGTAATTTTTTCTACACGTCAGTAATTGACATCCTGACTGATTTTGTTTCGCTTTCGTAAAGTTTGTTATCGTTTACTTTTCTGATAACCAGCTTGTGAATATTCATCGCCTACGTGATTCATTTTGCTGTTCTGTCGTACTTCGCACGATTGTGCTGGCAAGCTGTGAACGTATTTTTCATCATTTTTTTATTTTCTTTGGTGCCGGATCATAGCCGTTGGCGGTCAACATCTTTGATTTTTTTGATTTTTTTTGAAAAAATAGTCGTTTAAAATTTTCAAAATTTAATAAAGGTCTGTTTCTTTTCGAATCTAATTTCCTGTGAAATACGTTTTTATCGTTAAATAAGCTACAATCTTGTAAAAGCTAATCGTTTTTTTATCGATTGCCGAAGGTACGTAGGTAACATTTTGTAATACTCCTCGCATCATTTTCAACGTGTTTGTCAAATTTTGTTGGAAAAGAAAAAAGTAGCTTAATTTTTTCTACGTTTTTCGTGTTTTAAATAACTTCCATTTTGTGTGCATCGTGAATAAAAACTAATGTTTTTGGCACATGTATGTTTTTGTGTACGAGCTCGCATATTTCTTTTTCCCTGCTTGAACAAAGCTGTTCGTAAAATTTTTAATTTCTAGTCCTGTCCCTTAGGGAGAACACAGTCCCATTCGTGTACTCTTCAGGAAATTACCAAAAAAATCATGGATACCCGTACCGTGTACTCTCAAGAATCAAGACCGACGCCAGAACCTCAGAGAGGGTAGAGGAAAAAATTTTTAAATGAATGTTTGCAGAGGGCGTCAGGGCCAATTCGTTGGAAGGTTTTTTGGTGTCAAATCTCCCAAGACTAAAAAAAATAACGCTAAAATATATGTTCTCAAACTCAAAAAAACCTTTGAACAATTTTTCACTCCCTTCGCTCGGCAAATTGTTTTCTCATTTTCTAACTCCTTCCCATAGAAAAATTTTGCTACTGGCACTAAGAGGACTCGAAAATTTGTTCCTCCTGGGCCAGAAATTGCTCTCTGAGGACCTGGTCGGCGCCCATAAAACTTTTTTACTTCAACTACTTCTTACCCAAATTTAATACAAATCACTTTTTTCACGGTGTCCGGGGTCCCTGAGCCTCCCCTAAATCCGTGCCTGTCGAGAATTTCTCAACGAATTTTACAAATCAATGATTATTATCAGAACACATGTTTGTTTTCTCTATTTCTCCACTCGGTCTTCATAAAAGTGGAGACTTACAATAAAAATGGGAGAATTATTTTTTCTACTTATTAAATCATTGATGTAAATTGTTTGCTATCCGCTGTCATCTTGTAAATTGTCCTCCTGACCAAGAGACTCTAAAAAACTAGGACTAGAAGAGGTGGAGTTTCATTTTAGCCTTTACAAATTAGTAGCACTATTTTTTTTTGTGGCGTTTGTATCCTATTTTTGTAATATTTTATTCTACTCTCTACAGGGATTTTAAAATTTACCAATACTGCAGCCAACCTTCCGCAACGAAATAATATTTATTTCGCATTAAGCTAAAGCCAAAAAAAAATGAAGAAAAGCTAATGTTTTAAAAACTAGTTTTTAACGTAAACTTATTTAGATTCCTCTTTTAACCCTCAACCATTTTGAATAATTTATTCCCTAAAGCAGCGTACCTTCTCAAATAATTTCTTTGTGTCATCACTGGGTATAAGAATTTTTCTAGGAAAACCGTTTGTTATATGGTTAGGGAAAAAACAGTTAGCGAACAAATTCGCAAGGCATTTAATTAACAGCTATATTTGGTCTTTTATCAGAAATGATTAATTTCTGTAATAATGATTCATCGAAGATTATCATTTTTGTAGTATGAAACGAGACGAAATACATAGTTTGTTGACATTATATATTTGAAGAGAAGAATGAAAGAATAAACGAGCTTTTTCGTTGGAAACTTTGCCCACATTAGACCATTTTGAAAAGTATAATAATTGCCGTTCGTTATTTTCAACATAAACTCATCGATACTTCAGAAATTAGTTGTTCCTAACCAAGGGGTGTCCCTTTGGGAGGCGTGAGAATAATCCAGGAGGTGCAAGGAGACTTTTAAAAAACAGTCGAGGTGCTCCTTCGTATGCAACAAATGTAAGCTGTTATCGAAGTAAATTATTGTCATATTTTAAAGTTGAAGTTTTGTCAGAGCGGTATTGAGAAACTGGGATGTGTAGATATAAAATTATAAACTAAGAAGACGCCTTTTAAAGAAGTTTAAGAACTGCTCTGGATGAACTAGTCTAGGCGTTTATCTAATAAATTATTGATGGAATTCGCCAGTATTCTGGAGTGTCCATTCGCCTTACATAAAATCAAATATAATACAATCAGATTTTTAAGTAGGTCTATCAATTTTATTTAGCAAACGTTGTAGGAATAGGAGGATTTTCAGAAAGATGAATGACCTAAATAAATGAAAATCTTCTTTAACTTTATTCATCTGCCTTCGTAGTAACTGTCAAACATGTTATGTGTCTGTAGGTGGTAGTGCCTATAAAAAGGACCTCTTCAAGTGATCCAGTTTTGGTAAAAACGCAAAAATACCAGTAATTAAGTCTGTCTATACGAATATACGGGGTGATTCATGAGTAGTTCCTACAACCTGAAAAGGATGCAGCCGACGACAACTATAGTCGGGTCAAAATAGGAAAGACTTAACGTCAAACTCAGGTTGTAGGCAAAGGAAAAGATAAATTCACAGATAAATAATGAAAAACTGAATTGAGCAAAAAACTAACAAAATTAATAAAGCGAATTTATCGTAATATGGTTGAAATGTTTTGTAGCCTTATTTGCTGATCAGTGAAATCGTCTTTCTGACGTCACGTCTTCCTTATTTTGACCCGACTATAAGAAAAAACTAAATCTTGACTCATGGCCTATCTTCAAGATTTATTTTCAAAATTTTAGCCGACTGAGAAACTGCAAAGAAAATTTGGGAAATAAGGTGGGAATGGTTGCGCTCATTAACAACGTAAATATTTTTGTGAAACAACTTTGAAATACTAAGTATGAAAAGTTGCATATGTATGAAACAAAAAGGCTCTCAAAATCCTCTTTTCAGGCTACTTCAATTTGACTCAACGATATATTTTTCTTTACTTTTCGAAATTATCAAGCATCTATACTACTTTCCCTTCCCTGCTTGGGAAAATTTCTGGTCACATTACTACATCTCAACAAAATTGAATTCAAAATTTATGTCAAACTTGGGTTGAAACATTGATCAAATTCCGAAACTTTCAAAGTAATTTCATTCGTAAGAATTTATGGATTGATTTTAATATACTTTTCTGTTTGAAAGTGCGTCTAATTGGTAGGCCAATTTGAAAATGCCAGTGAAACTCGTATAGCTTTTTAATTGTAGGGTATATACTGTATTCTAATTTATTACCATTGAAGTAGGTTTTCTTGTTTAATTATATAAGTCCTTTAAAATAAAATGTGGGTCGTGGCGAGTAATGTTGGTAATAAATGTTTTGCTGATTTTCAAAATGCTACTTCAATGCTCAAAATTGGGCTTATGCTTCATCTACCAATAGTGAATGATAAATAAATGCGCGGTAATTGTTTACATGTTTGTATGCAGTTTTTTGTCCATTTTTTAAAAATGGTCAACATAAATACATAGCCCACAAATTGAATAAATTTTGATAACGCTAAATTTTGTAAAGAATCTTAACGATTTGAAATTTTTACATTCGGGAATTTTATGTGTCTGTTAAATGGCATGTTTCTTAAAAATATTGGCGAAGTAGTAAACCAGCAGTGCATGTTTATCTATGTAAAATATTTACGTAAATCGTAAACACACCCGAAAATTTTTGAAACAATTTTACACCGAGAAAAGAATCGAGAGAAACAGAAAACCTCTTAAAAATAGAGTTTATAAAATTATTTTCTCAACTCGTACACCAAAAAGAGGTTATTACTAAATCGATTTTGATTAGCAAAATACGAGATTTCCAAAGCAGTTTGGAACATCCAAAATGGTTTTCATTTCTTCACCAAGTGTAGAAACAGTGTAGAAATTAGTTTTTTTTTCAACTGTTTGTTGTTTATTTCTTCACAGCACCGTGTATATGTACACAAGTTGCAAAATGTCGATGAAAAAGGGCCATTTCACATGGTGATGCTTACACAAACAACCAAGTTCGCTTCTCGATATTTAATTATATTTAAAATTCTATTTATGAATGAAGTTTACGTGTTTAATCGAATGAATAATAACATCTTTTTGGTGGATTCGTTGGAAAAAATATCGTACTCAACTAGTTAGCTGCTTGTGATAATCACTCATTTTGCTAACTAGTTGAATAAAATACTATTGCTGAATTCCTCATTCAATGTATTTGCCCTTGGGGGAATCCCACGGCCATCAATGAATTTAAAATCTTTATTTTTAAACGCCTTAATAAATTTCGACGTAACATTAAGGATAAAATTCCACTGATTATCTTGAACATTTTATCTTATGGACGATGGTTTAGGTAGGATCAAAAAACAGCAGTTTCATCGTCCAAATATCCGAATAAATGTACCAAATTTACAAATCAAGTATTTGTATTAGAGTCTAGGCAAATTAGCTTTAAAAGTGCCTTAAAAAAATAATTAGAAGAAAGATGAATTTTGGTATTTATGTCGGGTTCATCATCCTTAACAACCATCTAAGAGTCCTAATGCGAAGGACTTTGTTGTTAAAGATGATGACACCGATATATATACCAAAATTCAGCTTTCTTCTAATTATTTTCATTTTAAATCCCAATTTGCCTGAACTAAAAACTGAAATTAGAATCAGAACAATGTCATTTCATTAAAAAATAATTCGAATTCAAAGTCGATGTTAAATTTTTTAGAACTCTGTAATTCCAAAAAATAAAGGTTTACATTGTGGGACTTTAAAATTGGATGAAAAGAATAATATAGTTTAAAATTTAACTATTACCTGTATGTGGTATAGGTATGTATTGTACTATCGTACTGGTGCCATATCTAAAGACTAAAATGATTGGATTTCACAAAATTTCCAACAGTTCAAAGAAGAAAAAAACTTCATTCTGTGGAAATTTTCTCAATTTTGATTTTGAATCAATAACTAACATTTCAATTTGGTACGCTGTTGTATATATAGGACAAACAGGCGTACAACTACAACAACCACATTACATATGTGGCACACAGCCAGTATTAAAATTAGATCTTACTATGAGCTACAACCTGTAAACCAAAAAGTCTTTATCCTACGAATGTAGGAACTGGCCACACAACTAATCAGTGAGTGTTTAAATACACCCGTCACCACCAGTTGAATGTTGCCACACTACTCTTCCCAGTATGTTTCCAGGAAGGAAACAGATGATATCAAGAGCTTGATAAATATATGTGTGGTAACGAGAAGACTCTCATGGTATGGCAGTCAGAAGTATCTGTAGATCATATTCATCATGAGTGGGTCAATATTTCTTTCCAGTTGACATAGCCATCGTCAACTACAATGAAATGGATCAACATATGCCTCACCTGAGAGAGAGGAAGAGCTCTGTGGGCTCGATGCTAGAGTGTGATCAGATTGATTCAACGTTGATGTAACAGAACTATATGGGTTCAATGCTGGTTTGTGGAAAGATGGAAAGGAACTCATTAGGTTCAATGCTGGAAGAGGTAGTACTGGCAGCAACTGCTTTATCTAGTGAGATAGTCTGATGACAGTGGCTTATTGTTAATCCACAGTTAAAACCATAACCAGGTATGTGTATTGAATAGAGGACAGGGCAGTATAGGATAGCCTATCCTAGTTGTGTCATGTAAAGCACAAGAAGGTAGGAACAGTTCCAATGAAGGGCAACAGGGTCTGAATAAGTCATTGAAGACTGTTCCACCTAGACTCAGCTGGACACAGAGTCTATCAAGGCTTGGTACAAAAGTATCATTACCCTGACCCCAGTGCTTCTGAACTTAGATAAGTAATGCCAGAGATGGAAGGAGCAATGGCTGGTGGAGCTGTAATAGCTGCTACAGTATCTGGTGCTGTGATCGCAGCGTAAGGAAACAGTGATAAAAATTGCTGCTCTAGTGTAATTGCTTCATTGGCAGCGTTAGCAGCCAATTGCAAGCTTGCTGGGTGCTGCATTGATAAATGATATTGGATGACAGATGGCAGGCCACGATACAGTAGACCAAAGATGACAGTAATGTCAGTATGACCATCATTGAGCTCTGGAAAATGCCTGATTTTTCTCCAGATTCACAGACCATCTGTTCCAAGAATTGCCATACTGCTGTATTGTTCAAGGGTGAGAATTCCTCCAGAACCAACTGGTGGAGGTTACTCTGGGTAGTCTGGGTTAGATCAATGCTGTATAGTAGGTTGGAGACTATGTTATTAACCAATGGTGGGAGTAAGCCTGAGATGGCTAAGAATATCTGGTGCTCTGACAAATTACTCTGTGCACATACGAGATTCTCAATATGTTACAACCTCATACACATTCCTTACATTGAACTGTAGCAGTGCAGTCAATATGCAAAGAGGGGCAGAGACTATAATCAAGACATTCAGTGTCTCTGTCACAGTAGATGTTAATTGCCATTGAAGAACTGGCAATAGGTTAAGTAGGGAATGGACTTCACCCAGATGGAGCAGCTGTCTCAACAATCCTCCTCCCAAGAGGTGTGGAGGACACCAGGATAGTGAAGGAGTGGATAGCTATTGATGACAATGTGATTTTCATAGTAGTTAGGGGAATTGTGGATGTATTGGTGAGTATTCCGATATCCTCGACCCCTGATAGTCTCCCACTCTTTGGTTTTATGGAGGACCCAACAACAGGGAAGAGAGGAGAGATGAGCTTTTTGAACGGGTTTGGTCAAATTGCCATTGATCCATTTCTGGAAAGACAATTCCACCTGGGGGTTAGAGAACTCGAGGTTTTGTCCACATCAAGGATGTCCTTGATGGTCATCTTGAAAAAGTAGGTTTTATCTGGAGGGAGCTGAGCCACAACATTTTTGATTGATTGGTAGTTGATGATGAGAGAGGGAACTAAGAAGCTGCAATCTTCTCAATGGCTGCTAGCTGATAACTTGCTTTCTATATTCACATCGGAGTTACCACTTGTAAGATTTGCAGGCATACAACTGCAAGGATCTCATTATGTGTGTGGTGCACAGCCAGTATTAAAATTAGATTTTAGTGGTAAGATACAACCTGTGAACCAAAAAGAGTCTTTGTCCTACATATGTAGGAACTGGTCACACAACTGACCATGGGGGTATAAATACACCCATCACCACCAGTCGTAAGTAGCCGCAGTATACAAAATTTAGTCGAGCCCAATTTAGATTGAAATTTTCAATTGAAAATACAATAAAATTTTTTTGATCAATTTGGTTGTAAAATTTTTGATTGTCGTACAGGTTCTCCTAAGAACAGATGAGCCTAGGAAAAGCTTTTACGTCGTAATTTCCCATTTAATAACTAGTTATATATTATTATTTGGATCACAAAATTGGAGGAATAGTAAAATCCAATTGAACGATTAGAAGAAGGTCATTTATGTTAACTCGTAGCTTAATGAGTACTTGACTTTTTCAAGCATCATGGGATCCCCTTTTCTATGTGGTAGTTCCAAATTTTCTCACTATAGCTTCATTAATTTCCTCGTACTGCCTTTGGCATCGTAGGTATGAGGGTGGCGTTGGGGTCAACACCGTCCTGAAAAAAAAAAATTGTCAAACCTACCTATCATAGGTACTCTCAAAAAATAATTTAAAATTAGGAGTTGCCTAAAAAAATGTTGTCAACCGTTCTCTCCTACCAAAAAAATATGCTCTAGCAACGTTTCAAGATTGAAAACTATTTCGTGATGTAGAGCATTTTGAAAAGTTACTAAAATTAAATGGATAGAAATACCTTGCTTTTTTTTTTTTATTCATAACTATACTGTGTATAAATATAGTCTATATGGTCTAAGAATATATGTATTAACATAATATGTACCCAAATATTGTGCCTTTCAGAAATAATTTTGACGAAATTTATTTTTGTTGGAAACAGAAAAACAATCATTATTCTCTTGTTTCGCTGAACATTGTCATTTTATTTTCGTTATAACCTGCAAAGATGTAGGTACCTTTTTAAGTAATAATTTATTTATTAGGTTTGACAACACTGTTGCCAAGAACCTATTACAATCACCCATTCTTTTTTTTCTTTTTTTTTCATATGATTTTAAATTTAGTTCCGTGAAAAAGTTGAAATAAGAAATTAATTATTTCGTCATTAGTTTGATTTTCATTTTTTTTCAATTCTATTTTCACGAAAGGTGCAAAGGCCAAATTTCTTACAGTTTTTAATCAAAACAGCTTGTTTACATTTTTTTTAACAAAGAGATTTCTCTCTGTCGTTTGGCCAAACACCAATACGTGAATTTTTCTATTATGTAGGTTGTGCTTGTATTTACTCTTTAGTTTGTCTTTTATATGATAAACATATTTTCCGTTGTTAAATTATTGTACGAATAAACGAATGAGGTTATTCTCCTCTCTGATGGAAAGTAATTCAAATAATAACATACTTTAATAAAGAATAATACGTTGAAACGAAAACGAGAGCTCACCTTCAAGAAATTAAATTAATTTTGTTGCATTTTTGCTCCGCAATATCTTTCCCACCGTCTGTCGTATCGCTCTACGCATACGTTCTATGGTTGTACTGATTTTATTTTCATCATCCAATAATTTTACTGTAGTCTTGACCCATCAGCCACCAATCCTCGTTAAATGACTCTGGTTAAATGACTGCGCCTGAAGACCAATTATTGTTCATTTCTTTTTAGATAACGCTAGGCCACACATGTATGATAATTGGTTGAAGAATTTTTATTCCCATTTAGTGACCGAAGTGCAGTAATATAATGCATATATTATAGGAATCCCGAAAAACACATTATTTTATAATTGCGAAAATAAAGTCTGGGTTAATTTTTTTTTTTTTTTTTTCCTTCCTTGTAGGTATTTTATGTATTGATGCCGGACAATGAAATTTTGGCCTTGAACTCGGTCCGTATACAATTTTATTGGTTCAAAAAGGCAGCACCAGAAACCGTCTTTTTTCTCCTCGTTCACCAGATCTTTCCCCTCCCACGTTGTTCTGAGAGTTCTCGTGTAAATACGTTTAAACCATGCGTTTCATCGTGTAGATTCACTTTGAAACCTGTTTTCTTTGTGCTGTTCATTTATCGCAAGTTTTTCTACGATAAAAACGGACTGCGTTTGGTTTATTATAGTATTTTGCGAAAAATTCCATTTAGCTCTTTATTCTAACCGTACCTACGAGAAATATGAGTACCACCTACCTATAGTTTACTTCATCTGTTATTAGTCATTGTGCGCTGATTGTAACGACTGAACGTACTGAAATAATTTTTTATTATTGATTTTTTTCTCTCAGCTTTTTGAGCTACACCACCGCGATGAGTTCCGTAAGTGCCGAAGTTATTAATGAATTTTCAAATATCGACGTATTACTTGAAGGAAGTGACGACGAAAAACAAAAAGCCAAAGAATTACTGGAGGAAATTTATCGGAAAGTGCGTATTTTTTATATATAAAAGCCACTTGTCTGTAACGCTTATCACGTGGCCAGTTTCACAGATATAGTTGGCTAATTGTATATTTGAGTCTAACTTAAAATCTTTTTTTTCTTTGTAATATCGTATCGATTCACGTGGTTAATTCAATTAATTGAGAATTCCGATATATTTATTTATGTCGATCTGTGTGAATTATTGCTAAGCAGCAACATGGGTGCTCTCTAATACAGTTTTATAAATTACTATTATATATTATATTGATTTAATATTTCGCCGTATTATCGCAATTTTCGGTTTAGGATAGGGTACCTCCGCCGGTGGTCGTAATATTTTTATCTTTGACTTTTAAACTCCAAAAAAAGTCAATTACCTATCATACTTGAATACGTTCATCGCTCATTGGGGTTGCGATTTTTATTTTCTATACAATATTATGTAATAAATGTAAAAGATGTTTGGGAAAAATAAAATTCCTGTATTATTTTGTTATAATCTTGGTGAGACTTTCAGCCTCGATTTTGGCAGCTGTCTCTGGCAACGCCTAAAATGTGTTACTGCGCTTATAAGAAAGTCTGAATTTCTCCTGAAATTGTTCATCTTCTACACAATTGTAAATTTTTCAAAGGTTTTCATCAGTGTGAACCTAGTTTGAATATTCAAAAAATTTAATTCGTCCTGAATAATTTCGAAAAAAATAAGTCTTGGGGAATACGAAATTCGTATGTTTTAAATTTTATGTCTTGTGATCTCGATTATGAAACTTGAACATTTATTTAGAAGAAAA
The DNA here is from genome assembly GCA_011428145.1 of Ericerus pela. Taxonomy (NCBI): domain Eukaryota; kingdom Metazoa; phylum Arthropoda; class Insecta; order Hemiptera; family Coccidae; genus Ericerus; species Ericerus pela. The sequence continues at coordinate 31,885 of WOFM01000431.1, forward strand.
TAATATTTCAATCTCATTAGTCATCCCGAAATATCAGCGACCATTCAGTGTATTCTGTTATCGTCAAAGTTTTATGAAAAGTTGTGCCTGATATCCCATCAGGTGTTCTAATGGAGAAAATTCTGCGTAAATTAAACCAAATTTCCTTGGAAAAATACTTCCCTATCGTAATTCTGCATCCTCATTTCCGGATTCACTGGAAAGTGAATTCTTTTTCACCAATTATTCGGGGTTTTTTATCTTATTTTAACAACTAAATTAGGTCCAGACTTCGATATTTATTTCAACCGACGAAGTTCATATTCAACGTATTTATAAAGTACCTATTGCTTTTCGTATTGTCTGTCTTAGTTACAATATGGTTGACTGTTTGTCGCCATTTCAATCAGTACGAAGCTCGATTTATACCATGTTACCTTAGAAATATATTTCCCCGAGTCATTATGAGTTTCGAAGGTCAGAATAGGAAAAAATAACGTGCTGTGCTTATCTAAACATATGAGACAAAAGAAATAAGTCATTTTTTTGCCCAATAAATTTTGTTTGATGCATTTTTTATTACTATATATAAATTAATTTTCATTTTATCCTTTAATTTTCTAAATTATAAATCACCTTATTCACCTAGGCCATAAAAGGAGATTACCTGGTCAGTTCATTTATTCTCTATAATTACATATGAGTATGTAGTTGTTTTTCTTCATTTTAGTCTTCCTGCAGTAAAAAAATTGAAAAAAAATTGGCTTATTCAAGAATATTTAATTCATTTTTTGAAAGAAAGAAAAAAACGCACGAACTGATGGTTTCGAAAATTTTGAAGGAACATATCCCCCGTGTGCATACCCCCACTATAACTAATTTTTGGATTTGAACTACATGGGAAAATGCGTTATTTTTCTGTTAACGGAAAGACAATAAATAATTTGCCTAAAAATTTTTTTTCAACTTTAAAAAAATTGTATCAACTATGACTTATTTTAATTTACGAAAATAGAAAAGCTATATCGACCATATCATTCTCCCAATTCACTCTTTTCAATCCATGCGACTGCCAGTAGTTACCATTATAACTGGTAACTTTTCCCGGCCGATGGTTACGTAAAATAGCTTTCTTATTTTCTCACCATTTAAATATCGTTTAATAGTTGAAAAAAGAGAAAATATTCCAAACGAAAAAATTGTTTTCCCCTGCGCGTTTTTTGAACAGCAAGTAGACTGCAAGAACAAATTTATTTGTACCGTGATTCTTGTTTCTTATTCGATGTTTCGTTGCGGAAATATTTCGTAACATCAAGAATTTCTGATATCTCTCCATAATGGTTTATTGCATGGCCGGCAAGTTATCGCTACACATTGGAAATAATTACATTTACACACAATTACTATTTATTCTGTGTAAATTTGCACAAAACAATTTTTTTTTTTTTTCGATAAAACATGGGAAAATGAAAAATTGCCGGCCCTGGTTTATTACGGAAACTTTTTGCGCGTTCCATCTGTACTGAGTATGGAGAAACACTAACAGTTGTTTTATTCCGCGATATTCAAGGTTGAAAATGTATTATTTATAGCCGACGTAAAATACTGTGCTTTGTACGTTGTTTGTACCTTACTTTTTTGTTTATAATATCACAGCATTCGTCATCGTACACAGCTTCATTTTACTGTGACAGTTTTCTGGAAAATTATTTTTCACAGCACCGTCGATATAGTACCAATGAAGTCTGAATATTTTTTCTTTCAAAAATTTTACGTAGCCCGATAGAAAAAATTCGAACTCGTGGAGCTCACTTCATAAGAGGCGAAATCGCTATCCAATCCTCGAAATTCTATTCTTGGCTGAGTTATAGTTTACCGCCTCGGACCTCTCTCACCTATACTTTGGTTTGGTGTCAACTGCGATAAAAATAAAACGTTTATTCGAAAAATATGCACGACGTTTATCTCGTTCTAGAAAATCTGTTATACTTATCTTCCCCTCGAAAATTTTTCATTTCCTTCTTTGAAAGATACCTGTTTGAGTTGGTTCTTGAAATTTATCACCGCTTCTTAGATCTGCCACTCTCGCAAATTAATCATACAAATCCGAAACAGAATTTTTCGTCGATTTTAAAACGCTGTTCCTAATTGTTTTCTTGCGTTGTTTCAGAAACCAAATGACTGCGAAGTGTTGTGGCGTTTAGCTAGGGCATTTCATGCTGTTGGAAGCATTGAAGGTGCCAAAGGAAATTCAAAAAAGAAACAACAATTAATTAACGAAGGTATGATATCTATGTTATAGTCTTTTACCTTCATTATAGTGAAAAACCGTCTATATTACAAACAAGATTAAGTAGGTAATCTTTTTGTTGTTTTTTAGCAGGTTTTCAATTCTGCTATTCAAGATCGTATGAATTAGTGAAGTTAGGGTTAGGACCATGACAGTTTTTCGTTTCATAAAAAATCATGAATTTCGGCATAAATATCAGAAATTGATGTATATATATTTGTATAGTATGAATGTAAATAGTACATAGTTATATACATTCGTAAGTATATATTCGTATGTACATATGTATGTATATCAGGCATTTATCTTTTAATTACGATATAGGGAGTAATTTTTATCTAATTGGGCTAAAATTAGGTCAGTGAGTAGGTCTAGGCATAATCTTGGGTTGGATTATATTTGATGAGAATCAGTGGAAGGGTTGAGTTTCAGATGGGCAAAACAAGTTCCACCAATAAAGATAAAAACGTAATTATCACTCGATAGGGCCGAAATTCGGTAGGTAGCTGGTTCTGAACCTAATGAATACGGGTATGGAGTTTGATGAGAATCAGTCAAGCGGTTTATGAATGAAGGTTGACGAAATTTCTACCAATGAGCGTTTAAGATGTATAGTTATTATCCAATAGTGCTGAAATTTGATATGAAATTGATTCTAAATCTAGTTAAAACTTGTATTGAGTTTGATGAAGATCTGTCAAGCAGTTTAGTAATGGGGGCTGATGAAAGTTCTGCTAATGGATGTCAAGAAGTATTTACCATTCTATATGGCTGAAATTTTGTACATGGGTAGCACTGAACATATTAAATGCCGAAATAGATGTTTAAATCAATATTGAAATAAAAGAAAAACAGAAAAAGCTAGAACTTTTAATAAAAAATCTAAAATTATCTGAACGGATGTGAAAAGAGGTGTATTAACATATGAAAGAAGAGATTTGAAAAGGGGTGTGAAAAAAAAATGTTTGAAAAAATATAAGATAATATGTAAAAAGAGATATAAAATGACATTAGAAAAGACATGTAAAAAGAGATAAATGAATTTTGGTGATTAAAAATCTGCTCTTCTAACACAGTTTGCTGCGCTAGAATTTGTTTTAACGTTGTTTTCTTTTTCAACTTCTTTTTCTAGGCATTGATTTCGGCCAAAAAGCGTTGAACGTTGACCAAAACAGTGCATCCGCCCATAAATGGTATGCTATTTGTGTGGGTGCTCGTGGTCAGTTTTTATCGACCAAAGAGAAAATCAAAGACGGCGTTACCTTCAAAGAACACATCGAGCAAGCCATTAAAATTGATAATTCCGATCCTTCGCTGTATAATTTGTTAGCTCGGTTTGAATTCGAGGTACTTGTCAAATAATTTTTGTTAATTATTAGTTTTAGTTCTGTGCAGACATTTATTATGGACCTAAAGATGAAGATGATGTATCAAAATCTATTTTAAAGCAAAACTTTTTTTAGTTCCTTCAGACCAATTTTTTTTTTTCCAAAATCGTCTTAATTCCAGAGATGTTTGCTTAATTCGTCTAGAATTCTAGATAATGAAATTTTCGCCTGTGAAAAATTTACTGTACCACTATTCATAAAATATCACCAGAGACGAAGTTTGTGGAGGCATTGGGATCAAGTCCATAAAACTTAATAAAGGTCCTCTACCTCAGAAAACATTCGGAAATATGTACTGTTGAGAAAAACAAAAAATAATAATTCTACTTATTTTGTAAAAACGTCATTGTTAGTTAATTTTGTTCATAGTTTCTGTAAAAATTTAACTCAAAATAGCGTTGTGGGAACCGCCATACCTTGCCTAATATAAAATACATTCGCCAGTTATAGTCGGTGGTGAGATGGCCATGTGGTTAAGTTCACCGCATTTAGCTGGCGAATATGTAGGTACCAGGTTCGATTCCCCAAACTAACAAAATCTACAGGCGTCTTAAATGTAATCATTATCATCACACGTGCTTGACTGTGTTCCCATCAGAGCGTCAGCCTCACCACCACTGTGATGTTCAAATTTTGTGAGATAGGTACTTACCGAAGGCCCATTCTGTGATTTGTTTGGAAGACGCCCAGAGGATAAACAAACGTCAACCATGTATTCTGTAATCACAGAGTGATCTGTGTGGAGTAATTTTACAATTAGGAAATGGTTGGTTGATGTTTGGGTGTCTTCTGGAGTTCTGGACGTCTTTCAAACAAATTACAGAATGCACCGCCTGTATCTACAACCTGTATGTGACATCAAGTCTTTAAGTAAATTGGGTATAGTATAAAGAGCGAAGAAAGAAGAAGAGGCGATGTTGAAGATCAATTTTCTAATTTCTCTGATTTTGTATTTTATTTTGAAATTTTGTCCTTGGTTTTATTCTTAAATACACTGACGCCAAATAAAATAAATATAAATAAAAATCAAATATGCCAGTAAAACAAATGGCAAAAACCAATTTTTGCTATCTTTCTTAATCATTAACCTATTATACTCATTAGTTATCAATTGTTGCTGAAGGACTCTCTTAATTAACATTGTCACATTTTTTGCTCATTATTATGGCACCCAACTTGTAGTCTGATGATTAATTCTTGTTGAAGATAAACAAAACCCATGAAAAATCTTATAACTTTCACTTACGAATTTTTATGAAAATTATCATGTGAGGAGAGGCCTCCGCTTCCATTACAAATCCTAGATTACCAAAATCATATACATATTCATGTTACATTCAATGTCCGATAGGTGGTGAAATTGCAGAAAGCACTTGTATGTATGTATGTGTGTATGTATAAAGGTACATATATATACATAAATAGTAATACCAGAACGCGCAGTTTTATTCTTGTATTTTCTCTCGCCTTATCTCGTGATTAATTCGCTTTGGATAAAATCTGAAGGTGGAAATTAATTTGTCGTTAAAAAGTAGTGGTGGTTATCGCTGAAAATTTTTTTCAGCTGTCATTAGTTTTTTAAATAAATAATAAATTAAAAAACGACAAATTTATCATTAATTTGCCGTTTTTTTATGGTCGATTTGTGAAAAACTAATGGCGGTAAAAAAATTAATTTTTTTAGAGAACTCAAGCAAATTTTTTCCTCTTTTCAATAATATGAACCATAGCTTTGTAGTTTAAATAGTAGATGAGAAATCGTTAAGTGAAAGAAAAACAGTTTTTTCAAAATTAAAATGTGAATGTTGCAAAAAACGCGGATAAATATACAAAAATTGGGATTGAATTTTAGAATACAAATTGTTCTTTAAAATAGTTTTTGGATTTATTTATCAGTATATAGCTGATGTGTAATTAGGTAGGTACATGCATCATGTACGTTAGAAGAACATTTCGTAATTTTTTATTACCTATCTGATGTTTCTTCTAAAGATTAATTTTCCAATCATGATTTAATTAATTGTTTTTTTGTTATCTCACATTTTATCTACAGTTTTCTCACCTTTGAATAAAAATGGTGCGAATAAATTATAAATTTAACCAAGGTGAGATGTTTGCAAATTCTCCACTCAAAACTATGCTCGAAATATGTTTCAGTTCTGATTTCAGAGAAAAAAAATTACTATGTTTAATACTTCTTCCGGGGTTATACATTTTCTGGCTTTAATTCGGTATATATTACGAACATATCAATATTCTTTTCGAATCTGAGTCCGATTATATAAATTTTAATTGAATTAGAATGACTGACAATGAAGCTCGGCAATCGTGATAAATCTTGTTTTGAAAGATAAATTTTAATTAGACGTATGAAAATTCCCTCTAGCATTTTGGCCCAGCCTAGTCACTCATGTCTATTTGTTGGCACGGTTATAAATAAACATTTTTATTTACGTATTTATTTAGAATATTTAATTTCTGCGGAAAAAATCTAAGAAAAATGCACTCAACTGATTTTCTTTTAGTCTTTTGATTTTTCGACAGGATAAAAAAAAAAATTATTTTTTTTCGTTATATTCCTAAAGCTCATTCAATGTATGAATCGATAATATACGTCAGGATCCTTCTGTTTACGATTTACGAGTAACTCAAAAATTCTAAGTTAATCGTAAAATGTTGACCACCAATATTTTGTAATAAATTGTATCGGCTGGTCCTTATCGATGGTCATCATAAGCCAACGGTTCGAGTGTGCTAAAAAATCAACGATGAATTTTTTTTACCTATCAATTATTTTAACTTTATTTTCTGTAGATACCTGATCGTTTATAATAAAAAACGAACATATTAAGTGCGGGTTTAATTCCGAAATCATTTTCAAGTACTTGCGGGTTTATTGCTTAAATTTTATCTCTAACTTGATCTAAATCGAGATAACACTTTTTTATGGTAATTAACTATTTGTTTTTACTATTCGGTGTGGTTTAAGTGTGGTGGCGGTGGTTTAACTGTTTTATGCTGAACTGGAGTTCTTTATAAAAATAAGGAGGAAAAGCAGAATTTACGTTTGTGGAAGGATAAAGTTAATGAAGAGAATTTTTTTGTTTGGAGCTAAGAGTAAAATATTAATAGTCTCGCGTGAAAGAATTCAGCATGTTAAAACTAAATTTTGTGTAACGTTCCATGTATGTTTTTTGTTCGTTTGTTTTTAACATGTGGTTGGTTTGTTGGGGAGAAGTTAATGTAATATTATCAGTCTCGAGCTTAGATTGCAGAAAATAATGGTTAGGGCTACGAAAATTAAAAATTTTTAAAGTCCTTATCACTTATCAGATTTAATTTTCAGATTCCCTTCTTAATGAATCTCGAATCATAGTAATATATATTTTTACATCATTAATTATGGTTTGATGAAATTTTGACTGAGGTTCAATTTGTCAATGACAAATAAAATTCAAAAAATTAAAAAGAGACTCGGATCTATTTCAACGAAATACACGTCATAAATTTTGTTACACGTGTTTCATATTATGTTGTGATTAAAATAAAGTAATATTAATTATCACGGCTATTAAAGTAAAGCAAATTTTCAATCCTTTTCAAATACCCTCAACTACAAATCCTCTTAATTCCTCTATCAAACTGATCAGTGTCTATCGTTTGGTTATTGAAATTCCTCGTTTTCTGCTTGTATTTAATTTTTAATTTTTCTTTGTTGACTGTGAAAAAATAAATAAAAAATAAAAAACAAGAACAAGAGAAGCGAACAATACCTGAAAATATACTTTAATAGAATTATTCAACTTTCTATAAAAAAATTGTTTTCTCATTAAATCCCTTTATCCCATTGAATTTTATAAAATCTATAGAAAAATGAGAACTTATAGGGACTTGTAAAATTTTCAATTTTTGTAGCCCCAACTATTGTTTTCTGCAATCTAAGCTCGAGTAATTATGAGGAGGTGTTAATTTATCAGAGGCTCGACAGATCTGCAATCTTGATAAATTTGGAAGGTTTCGAATTGAAAATATATCATTTCTTCCGAACAATTTCAGATTTCAGATATTTTATTTAAATATTTTTCGATATTACTAGAAGGTTGTATTCGTATTTCATTACAGCATTTTTGCGCGTCATTGATCACTTCTTTTATTTTACTTTGATTAATAAAAATTGTTTACACATTCACAGTCGCAATAACATAAACCAATCATGTGTTCTTGTGCAAGCTCGTATCTGATTGAATATAAAATAATCAATGATGCTGATTCGATTTACGGTACTTATTTGTTTTTCAATAAGCTGATTTTCGTAACTGAAAACCTGCTTAAAACATTGGTCGTTTTTCCTTCTTCAAAATTTATTCATATACTTGCTTTTCAGAAAACTTTATTCGCGAAAGTCAGGATAATCAAGTATTACGATTCAGTTGAAAACTTTTAAAAATTTGTCATTTTGGAAAATTTTAACTTGAACTGTAGTTCAATATTGATGTTTGACGTTTATGGAATTTACAATACACATTTTCGAAATAATCATGTAGGTATAACTTTCGTTAATGGAAATCAACAACGCCTCCTCATTTTGAATAAATCGTGGGGAAATTGATTGCATAGCTGCCATAAAGAAGAACTGTGTTTGCCAAATTTTGTATACGAAGACCCCTGTTAAAACAGTTGTATTTGTTTGTTTTTACCTAGGTTTCTCGCAAACGGTGGGAGTGATGAAAATTTTCCGTTTCACACCAGAAGAAAACTAATTACGCCATTTGCCCATTTTGACCTATTTTTTTTAATGTATAAGTGTATGTATACATATACGTTACGGGCAATGTCGTAAATCCGAGCAATGACGCGAATGTCCGGTCATTCACGTTAATGTCCAAACATACCGGGCATTTACGTTATTACGTGCAATGTCGTTGAATTTAAAGACGGTCATCTGCATTATCCAGAGCCGAAGCCAAAGTGGTATTTCATTAAGATTCCAAATCCTGGGGAAGCCTCCTCTGCCCCTGCGCCCCAAAAAATTCAAAAATATGTACTGTTAGGAGAAACGAAAAAAAAAAAAATCAACATAATTTTTCTTAAAGAAAATTATGACTAGACTAGGAGCTACGTAAAGTCATTGTCATTCATTATTACTACTTGACTACTTTTTATTGGGCATTGTTAACCAATTAAAAGAAAAAAAAAAAGAAAAATCATTGATATAAAATAAATTTATGAATGAAGATTCGCGTAGAGTGAGGTTAAATGAGGCGTATTAATATTTTTAAATAAAAAAAGCGTAAAGAAATTATTTTTTTATTTAAAAAAAAACACTTCACCCATTCACTTATTATACACCGAGGCATAAAACAAATGCCATGTTGTCGTGCGCACCAGGTATAAATGATTGCCTAACAAATGGTCATTGATTAGAATGACCGGCCAAGTCGAACATTCATGTTAATGCCCAGGTATTTACGTGAATGACCTATTCACATGATTATCCGTAACATATATATACAGATATATGAATGTATGTAACGTCTAAATTGTTGGTTCTCGGTTTTGAGAAAACTACGAAAGGGATGGGACTGAAATTTTTGCGAAAGATAATCTTCATATAGGACCAAGGTATCCATCATGAACTGAATTGATATGAACTTCGACAATATACTAGATAGACAAGCTATGGCAATGTAAATTGAAGCACACATAAATGACGTCACAATGTGGTAAATGCATGTTAAATCCCATAATGTTTTTTGAAGAAAAAAAAATCAAAAAAAGTTTATTTTTTCTTCTGAAATGAATTTTTCAATAGAAAAAAAAAGAAATGATTATGTACAATTTTTCAACCAAAAAAAAACTCCAACCTGGCTAAAATCAACTTCAGAAACCTGGAAATAACAACAGTATAACCTGGGTAAAACAACTTCTTGCCACAATGTGACATCACACTCCGTATTTATCAGTGCTTCAATGAAAAGCATTGTACAGGGCCAGTCTGTCTAGTATATGGTCGAAGGATATGAATTGATAATTGATAAGAGTTGATAACGTGTGTATTTTAATTTTAAATGGGGTATTAACCTTCGACCATATACATAATGGACTGCGCATACTGATAAAATTAACATTAGCTTATATGGATACATCATGAAGGCGTACATTTCATTCAAAAGTTCCCTTTTTTCAGGATTTATCAAATATCATGCAACAATTGATTAAATAATTTGGAGGGATTTTTGTGGTCATTTTACAGAATGAAAGTGTTTTTAAAATTAAATAGCGTCATTTATTCCTTTGTAATATTTTTGTTTTAGTTTTTGGTGGAGTAAAATAATGAATAGCTTTGTAAGTTAATTTCATGATTTTTGTAAATTAATTTTCAACCTAAAAAGCTTATTCAATACTACAAAATGCCCTTCTTATGTGATACTTTTTAATGAAATACACGACAAATGAGAGATCATTTGAAAATTTTTGCACAATGTGTGAGAAAAGAGCATAATAATATATTTCCTCCGAGGAATAAAATGACAGTTTAACAATTTATATTCACAAACTTGTAATATATAAACCCGAATTTACGACTGTTGATTTTCAAAATATTTTAGCCATAACTAAATTTATTTCAAACAAAAAAACCTGGTTAAAAATACGTTCAATTTGAGAATTCTGATTTTTTAATTTTGTGAAAAGTACAGTTTGATAAGGGAAGGAACTTTTGAATGGAATATACGTTTCATTTGTTTACCTTTAACATTTTATCAGTATGTGCAGTCCATTATGCATATGGTTGAAGGTATTAACTGCTATCAACTATCAATTCATATCAGTTCAGTTCATGATCGATACCCAGGTCTGAACGAAGTTTGATGTCTATGGGATCCAATATAGTTTTTGGGAAAACTGGAAAACAACAGATTCGTGGAAAAGGAGTTTTTCCAGTATTCTAAAGAAACTAGAAAAGAGATCAAACTGAAATTTTCGCGATAGATTGCTATTATGCGAGTGTAAGTTTGGTAAAAGTTTTGTGCATGTTCATTCATAGTTTCTAAGAAAACTAAAATAGAAAAAAAATTCACAACAGAAAATTTTGGTTCATGGTTTTGAGAAAACTAAGAGATAGATAGGGCCAACATTTTTATGAAAGGTAGTTTTTATGTAAGACCAAGTCTGATAGGAGTTTGTTGCCTTTTGGTTTAGTTGTTTCCGAGAAAAATGCAGAACAGAAAATTCCTGGAAACGACGTTTTTACAGGATTTTGAAAAAACTACCGAAGGAATCAGGCTCAAATTTTCACGATGTATCGGTCTCATTCATGTGCAAGTCTGATAGAAGTTTAGTCCGTATTAGTCCAGCAGTTTGCCGAAAAAACTCGAAAAAAAAAATTTCTTGAGAAAATTTTATGTTCACGGTTTTGAAATAACTACGAAAGGAATATAAGGCTGAAGTTTTCACGAAAGGTAGTCCTTATATAGGAGCAGGTCTGATAAGAGCTTGTTTCTTGTTGGTCAAGTAGTTTTCAAGAAAAATATGAAACAAAAATAAAATATTGCAGGAGAAAAGAGGGTCTACTGTGTTGGTTGAAGTATCTTTTTCGTATTCATGGCGCAAACAGGTTACGAGCGTCTTTTCTGCGTTACATTTTATCTTATTTTTTATTTTTTTCAATATTGTAGGTGAACATTGGCAAACTGGATTTTCTAGCAAAATATTTCTGCGCTAAAGTCTTTTTCTTTTTTAAATTACGTTTTAATTATTTATTTATTTTAGGTTTCTCAACTATCATCGATGGAAAGAAAAGTTGCTAGTTGGCTGTTTGCTGAAGTACCACAAGGCACCGTCGAAAATGCTATCGTCGGATTTGAAAAGACTGAGCAATTAAAACCTGAGCCGTGGAAAGAAAACCGACTTCTTTTGGCTAAATGTTACTTGCAGCAAAAGAAATACGATGTCGCCGTAGAATGGTTGGAAAAAGCACTAGAAGTGCCACCTGTTAATTCGGAGGTATAAAATCGGTGTTGATTGTATTTTCTATTCTAAAAATAGTTTCAAATTTCATGTTACTTGCTGGTAGAATAAGGTTGATCATTATAACGTGTAGTGTGGTGTGGTACCGTTAACCATTGGTTCATGAAACTCTTTAATGGTTCATTTTGGACCAGCTGCAAGAACGTTCTGCGAATCCAACTTCAAATTGAAGTAAAAGCCTCTTCTTTATGCGTGAACAAATGGTAATTCAAGTTAGTTTAAAGAATCTATGTGGAATTTCCAACTAATGGTTTATTCATCATTGATAAAATGTATGAGGAATAAATTCAAATTGATACGATAAAACAATCGAAATTGAAAAAAACTGATAAGAAACCAAAATTTAACCATCACTGTCACTACTCAAGTCTCGATGAGAATTCGACTTCAGTCTGTTATTTAATTAACTTTATTTCTTTTAACTTGTTATCAAGGTTTGAGTTTTTTCTTATGTCGTTAGTAACGTGTTCGTATTTGGCTCTTCAGCAACAATTAGTTCAACGAACCGCCTTCTCGAAAAAATTTGTCCCATTAAAAAAAAAAAAAAAGATCAAAAGAAGCCCATAGTCATGCTACGGTTAAACCATAATTTTGAAATTATTCTGAAAATTTTTCTCTATTGAGATACTCCTGGTTCCAAATCCGAAAATTTCTAGTTGGGTATTACAGTATATTTCAAATTTTTTGAATTTGCAAAATTTCTACTTAAAAATGGAATTTTATCTCAAGTTTTGTATCGGGGAAAGGATGAAAGCAAATTTATGTTTGTATACTAATCTCCACGTAATTAAAATCCGTTAATTCAGCAGATATAGCTGTACATATTATTTAGAATCAAAAATATTCTTGGCAACGTGCATTGGTTTTTAGATTCTGAGATTCTCAATTTTACGAAAGAGCGACCATCCATAATTGTGCAATTTAAAAAAATATTTGACTCGATCAATGGATTGTATGCCGGATGTAATTTTTTTCATTTTTGTTTGAATAAGGCCTAAAAATCACTTTCATAAACTTGATAGGGAAAGAGAGAAAGAACATATTAAAAATAGAATTTGTTTCGAAAGAATTCATTAATTTTGGAATTCTTGTTCATTTCATTGACATCGCGATGAAATGAATTATTATTGCCTACATAATTTTAAATACTGTTATTAAATTCACAATTTTAAATTTTTTAGATAGTCAATTTACCAAAAATGTTGGCCTAATTTTTCGTATTCATGAATTATAATTTGTTACTTACTGTATTATTATCGCGATTTTTGATTTGATGAAAATTTCTTCAGAATTTGGGCAGATCTTGAAAGAAGCTGCTGATGCCTTCTGGTTTTTGATCAAATTCACCCATTTACATTTTGTTTACGATCATGAATTTCTGTGTTACTGGACCTTTCATTGACTTCATATTTACACTTTTCAGGAAAAAAGTTTCGACGAAGAAATAAAGAAATTACTGAAGAAGTACCAGTCGTACAAAAAGTCATAAATTATTATCGTTTATTCTCCGAGAAGATTGTCGATGCCCGTCCCAGTTTTACTGAGAAGCTATCAATATTTAAATTTTGCCAAGTTTATTGTTAATTATTTATTTCCGTATTATAATATTACGAAAACTTTCAACCGTTTTATGCTTTTGGAAAGTTTGCCTTTTTAAACTAGTTGAAAAATGAAGGCTGAAAATAAACTATTAAAATATACGTAATTATAAATATTTTGGTGTGGCGATCTTATAATGTATCGATACGTTTACTTTCATCGTGTTTTTTATTTTTTTCGGTTTTGAAACTATGTTCTAATCTTCTGTATATCTGGTAATTTTAATCTTGTTTCCTCTTTTCTGTTTTTTTGTATGAGTTTGTAAAATTATTTTCTATTAAATTTTGTTTGTTTCGTTCTGAATGATTACGAATTTTTTTGACTTAACTTACTTTTTACTGCGATAAAAACTGAAGAGAATTTCGTTTTCCAAGAAACAAATGTGCGATTAACAAATGTGTTATTGACTTTCTACCTTCGATGCTTATTGAGTGGAATATTCATTAGCAGATTAAGTTTCACTGTCAAGAATTTTTAAGGTTTCGTGCAAGTTCATAACAGAAATCGTAATTAAATTAACATTACGAAATTCCCGTTCTCGTAATAATTGATGTTTTAGTTCCACGAGTGGTATATTTTTTATGGAAAAAATACCTTTAAAATCGCACGTAAATGACATTTTCCAATTATAAAATTTATTTTCAAGTTCTTCGTGACTATCGGAAAAAAAATTCACGAATGAACAAGCATGATCATTCTGTATCCACCACAGTACATTACGAAACGAAATTAAAACACGAGTTTTTTTCACTCCAAAATAACGAAATGATTTCAAAAACATCCAACTTGAATACATTTCTTTAAATCATGGATGAACCAATCATAGGCCCAGCTCGAAGAGATTTAAAAATTTAGCGATTTATTAATCTCGAATTTGTACCGAACGAGCTCAAAAATACTATTAGTATTCTTTGAATGGCAACACTGACGACACACCATTTCCCTCTGTTTCTGCATAACTGGTCTTTACAGTACGCATCATGCCATGGAATTCGATTTTGTTAGCAGTTAGTGTTTCGCTGGTGCTAAATTTCGGGGCCAAAAATGAGAAGAGACGTCGCGATGAGTGATCGAATTTGGATTTCTTTGTTTGTGACCTTATGAGAACTTTGTGATTCGGTAAAACGAATTCATGATGGAAAATTTTAAAATTTCGAGACAATGTGGTGCGTATATATAGGGAGTATTCTATTCTACTTTTATCAAACGATGAAGCAAATTGACCTGCGTCAACTTTTTGATTTTTTTTTCACTTGGTCGTGATTTACAGAAAAACCAATTCATCGTTTGGCTCTAGTCAAAGGTATCCTATTTACTTTCTTATGGTACTTCAGCATTTGGGCTGGATTCTTATATGTATGCTGCCCCATGTGGATTTTCATTCTAGTCTGGCCAAAAGTATTTTTGCCTATTATGTCCACGATGTTTTCAATATGGGAAATGTATCCGGTGGTAAGTAAAACGCAGTATTTGTGTCAAAATAAAGAAAATAATGTACATATCTATAAAATAGGAGTTGAAAATTTTTTATAACCAGTAAGTACCTGAATTTAAAACCTAAAATCCTGACCGACGAAATTTTCTTTTAACATAATAATAGTCTATTCTGACAAAAAAAAAAAACTATTTTAAACGAATTAGGTAATAGAATTTTTCTTTAATAATTACCTAATTCATCATTCTTCGAGAAGATAGTGAAAAAATATTGAATTAAGATGGAATAAAAGGGATTCTATAACAGTTTTTTAAAGCTCTACAAATATTATAGCATAGTGAATTTATAAAAATCTGTGCGAGTATTATTCTGACGAAAGAAAATCAATTAAATATTCATTATATACAGAAGCGATTAACGGATTCTAAATTCTTTTATTTTTGTGGGTTTGTCTGAATTTTTGTAAACCGGTTCAAGTTTGATAACTGGCTGCTAAATCTAGTGTGGCAAAAAGATACCTAGTCCAGATATGCACGCGTACACAAAATGATGTATACGGTACCTATATGTTTGTATATACATGAATAAAAAACGAATAATAAATTATACGATTTTATCCTGAACTGAAAAAACACAGACCTAAAAGACTGTATTCTCAATATTCAAACTAAAAACTTCATTATAATATAAAGCAGAATTTATTAGGCACAGTAAAAAATTTCCAAGCTACCGAAACTTATAGAGTCTATATACTATAAACATAGTAGGCTAATTTTATTATGATGAATGTGCATTATTAATTTACCTACTCGACCATAATCAACGAACGAAACTTTTTCGACGTATAAGTACGTATTCTCAGTAAACGCTTAAAAAGGATCAGTTAACTTTCGTCCTTCTCATAACGAAAACGGAATTTATGATGAACAATGAAAATAATTGCTTCTTCGAAGCGAGTATATTTTCATTCTGCGAGAAATGTAGGCCGACGAAACTTATAATCAGGAAACATATAATTCGAAAATACATCTAATGAGAAGAGCATAAGTAATAAAACTAATTATTATACCTATTTGGCTCATATTATGAAGGTAATATAATGGAAAACCAGGTTCAGCTTTAGCCCATTAAGAATGTAACCTTTCAACAAAATTATTCGTCTGTCACTTGATGACATAGATCGTTTAACAAAGTAACTGCCTCACGAGTTTTTGCATTTCAGAGCATTGTCTTCGCTTGCGAACCACACCTATATTGAGTCAAAAGGTAATCTCGCCATACTTGCGTTTCATGACTTTGACCATTTTGGAAACCGACAAAAGAGGACTTCTGCCCAGTTTTTCACAATACAAACGATTCGGCAAAAATGTCTGAAAAAAAAAGTAAAATAACGAATATCTAAAAATTACAATTGACAAAAGTGCCACTTACCTCATTAGGCTGGATAGGTAAGAAGGTACCTTACTCATTCTAGAAGTCAGTTCATATCTATGTCAAATTATATCCTCCATACGTATATGAAATGGAACTATAGTAGAACATAACAGTCACTTTAGACACGAGTAATGATGTCTATATATTAGCATTTTAAAGGTGAAACTGTGACGTGGCAGAACAGCTAGTTTTCCGTGAATACCTACGTCTTTGAGGCGAGTGTCAGAAATTCAGAAAATTTTGAAAGTAAAATATTACAATTTTCGCATTTTTCTGAAACACAAAATAAGAACATAATTTCAAGAGACGTAAGCAGACGAAATATGAAGCAAAATTTGCCTATTTTCAAAATTGAAGGGGTTAAAGGGCAACAAACTTTGCATGACGTGACGCTTTACGGCGTCACTTTCAACAGATTGCTGAATCACTGGAGATTTCGATTAAATTCGGTGCGAGAAGCACAAAAGTGGTATTAACATGTTGCCTATCCCCACATCTAAAGGGACAGGTGAGTGCAAAATATGAAGCAGAGTTTGCCAATTTTCAAAATTGAAGAGGCTAAAGGGTTACGCAACGTGCAACGTCGCATGATGTGACGTTTTTTTGAATCATCTTCGATTGTTTGGTGATGTATTTAGGTACTAATTTTAAGCACATATTCATTTCAAAATAGAAAATAAATTATTACCGTGGGCGCGTTGAAAGCTGAATGAAAGAATGATAAAAAAAATTCTTTCCAGCAAATTTATCCAGAAAGAGTAGGTGTGGAATACCTACCTTGTCGTAAAAGAATATTCACACAATTAGAAGGTAATAACAGATAATTGCATGTTCTGCCACTTCATATGTACACACATATGGGTAAGCCAAAACCTGAACGAATAATGGCAATTTTAGACCCAGTTTGGACGGTTTATATAGGGGCTTACTTACGCACACACATACACACATATGTATTGATTACATACATCCGTGTATAAGAGTGGTTCGCCATTACTTGTAGAGATAAGAAATGGCAGACCAGTTTGTGTACTGAATTGTGACATCACTGTAATTGTTTGATTAGTCATGGTTTGGTACTTGTACATTACTTGATATACATACAAGTAATTCTGATCAAACATAATCTGTGCATTTAGTTTTAGCCTACATCATAGAGACAAATATTAGCCAGCCTTTTGGTAGCAACAGTCATTGGAGTTCCGAGACCCTTTACCTCACACAAGTTATGTCCCCACAGTAAGTTTTAGAAAATCACTTTATCTGGCAATAAAAAAAGAACGATGAATTGATTTTGTAAGGATTTTACCTCTTGAAGAACAACAAAAACGGACGTACCTATACCACAAGTACCATCTGGTCTATCTTGACCGTTTTTCCTTGTGATATTATGTTTTTATCAGCTTTGAACCCATTAAACTTCCAAAATCAGAACAAAAACAGACGTAGCAGAATACCATTCAGCCTATCCTCATAAATTAGATTTTTACAAAAATTACTAGGAAAAAGAGAAAACAACGGCTATAAGACTTGATCTCTTCCATTGACAAAAATGCCCAAGCAAAATTAGTCAGAAATATAAATTTTTTTAATAACTAAGCAATTATGTATGGATGTAATTAATGTTTCTGGCTGGTTTTTATTTACTTATTTACACAAATAACTTAGGCGAAAATGTAAATCAGTCATCATTGAAAATAGCAGAATTTTCCTAAATAACTAGGCAAAATGAGAATGCACTTTTTTATGACTTATACTCATGAGATCACATCTTAGCAAATTTGTCATTTTTATCCTATTGTGGAAGTTTTTCTACCCATAATTTTAGTTTTTTTCCTCAATGAGGGTCTTCTAGATTCATATGACGTTGATCTCTGAACCATAGTTTAAAGTATTGCACTTAGAGTGAGGTCATTTCCTGGGCTAATAAGAAAAGCTGGCACAAAACTAATGAAGAAGAGAAATGAGCATTCTTTGATTGATAAACAGACAATTTTAACCAAATATGAATAACTAAGAGCTGATTGTTCGAAATAGTTAAACCATCAATGAGTAGGATTTGACTTTTTTTTTCCAGGCATTTTATTAGTTAAACCTAGTTTATCTCACAGTTAAAAGTTGGTACCTGAGGCCTAGGAGTATGACAAGTGAATTATTTTTAATGCAATATTGTAGAAGTATTCTGGTATGGTATACTCTAAATTTTTCATCCATTTCTTGAAAGCATATACCTACTCTGTATAGGGCAAATACGTCCAAGTGTACACACTTAAAATTTTAAAAGTCATATATCAGTGAAATATAAGTAAAAAAAAATGCTAATAGTCATAGTGGCATAAGTAAACCCCCTACTACAGAACAACATTGAAACCACTCAAATGAATTGGGTCATGACTGACTTCCTACACATTTTATCAAAAATATCAAATACGTACCATTGGGAGACATTTCCACCAAGTGTACGCAACATGTCTGCCAAGTTTACACACTAGTAAGAATGCTTATAAAAAAATCTAAGTCATCATTCGAAAATAATGGTTTCCAAATTCAAAACAAATTAAAACCAAAATTAACGACAAGTTATTAAGCTAAAGATCATAAATAATTATTGAGCTGAATTTAGTAGCTTCTCATCAAGCATTATTTATTTTATCTCCCAAAATTTGAATAAAAATTGATGTACTGGAAGTAGCATCCAGGCAATTGCGATCAAAATCTATAGTAAGTACTAATGTTTGTACCAAATTTTGTGACTGTCAAACAAAAATTTTAACTTCCACTGTGACAACAAGAAAATTTTATGCTTGTTTCACACAGTATTATTTGTGTGTGCACTAGGATGAAGATAACTATACTCTGTTCCAAAAGGGAAACACAAAGATTCTTGAAGGCGCAAACAGGCGGCCTCAAATAAATATTACGGAAGTTTAATTAAATTTGCTAAGCAAAATTTAAAATTTAAATAAACAGACCTATTCTGTTTCCCATCCTCCTGCCAAGATATCCACAATCTTTGTGTATTGCAGGTGGTGGTTTATGTTTCTCTTTCAGAATAGAATATAGTTTCACATAAACGATCATTACAGAAAAAGAATAACAGCCAACTATTCTTAACTCACACAAAAATATTATGTAGGTATGTTGTAATAAATAAATAACTGATGACAATTTCAGTTTCTCCAATGACCCATAAAAACCTTATTTTCCGAAATGGAAAAATTATTAGAAAACTATTTGTTGAAACAAATCAGTCATGATCATTACAGGTTATAACTTACAAGAAAACTACATAAAATCAGTATACTATGAAATTATGTCTTTACTGTAATGCCTTAATGCCACGGTATTACAATTCCCCCATCTGCCAGCAGTTTTGTTAGAAGCCCCTTACATACACTATAGGATGACTGCGTACACTTTTCAGCCATTCTCTTATACCACTGTATACTAACTCTCATTTGTGTGTGTTACATAACATGTAGGTATGTGATTGTGTGCACGAGCAACGCGTATGCTTACAGCCACACTATTATTTTAACACATCGATCCTTCATGAGTGTAACCCCTGGAATTTACGCCTTTTTTAATCATCTTTAGCAGCATGAAAATAAACAAACAAAAATAAAACAAATTAATAGAAAATTTTCCATTTTCTGGAGTATAGAAACCTCTCTTCTTTCAATCTATAATTCCTCAGCCGCCATTTAAGCCAGAAAGCTGGGATAGATACTGCTGGAAAGAATAGAAAAGTTTCTTAAATCTGAATTTCATCAAAGTTTTTATTCATCCTTGGCTACCTACTTGAAAATAAACGAATAAAAAAACATAAATTAATAGAAAATTGGCCATTTTTGTATTATTTAGGTAGGTACTTAAACAGATTTTCAAAAAAGATTTTTTACATGAAATTTTTTCGCGGGTTATTGTAAAAAAGTAGTATGCAACACTCGCACAAAGTAGGTGATGCTATTCGTGTGATTTGCATCATTCGCCTTCGGCTCATTTAGCAAAGATATCACACTCGTATCAAAATCACCTACTTTACACACTTGTATCACAAATAACTAATTCATCTTTACCCAATCGTGTGACTGTTTCTAAACGTAAACGAAAAAAACAATTTTCGTACATTCTTATTAACAGAATATAGAATTAATTGGTGTAGGTTAGTAAGAAAATTTTTGGCTTTATATGGTGTAAATTAAATTTGCTAACTCGATATTGCAGGCACTGATGAATTTGATTTTTGGTACGAAAATTCGCATAACTGGTGATCGTATTGAAGCAAACGAGGTGTCATTACTGATTGCAAACCATCGAACTCGTGTCGACTGGAATTTTCTATGGGGTTTAATGTACTATGCGTCTCATCCTCGCAATCATCGTATGAAGATAACTTTGAAAGCACCCTTACGTCATGTGCCAAGTTTAGGTGAGTAAATACAAGAGAAATTGTATGTATAATGTTGCCTATTGTGTAAAAAATTAACTTTTTTTCCCATTCAATACCAATCTCCCCCTTCGCTCGACGTGTAAAATAAGTGAATTGACGAGTTATATTAATAATTTATTTGGTTCGACAAAATCAATATATCGATTAAAATTATAACATCCATTGAGTTTTTATGTATGTAATGGAGGACTGATTTTTATAACATTTCTATATGGCAGTTACTATCAGACATAGATAGCGTTTTCAGGGAATGAAATTACTCTGTTTCGAACGTTATTATATCTATATATACGAATATGTAGATATACATTTTAAAGTAATTTGTTTCAGGAAACACTCTATGATTGAAGAACGGAATCACTACAATCAGCCCTCCATTACATATATAGGTAATCAAATAACAATAACATTAGGCTATATCTACCCTTCTTTATCACTGAAAATATTTATAGTAGGTTAGCTCTAAAGGGTGTCTAAAATTGAGAATATTACTGGACCTTATATCAGAAAATCCGCGATAACAAGTGACGTATTTGTGGTAAAATACGTCATCTGATTGCACCAATCAAAAGAAGGACAAATTTCCATTATGATTATGATGTAGGCTACCGTACTTTGAACACAAACTGCATGTGAAAATTGACTTTAATCGCTTAAATCCGAAAATTTACATGTAAAATTTTATCAGAACTATAAATTTTCAAAGAAATTTTTTCCTAAGAAATAATTGTTCATATCGTTATGCACGAAAAAAAAACTTTTTCGAAGAATAATCTTTACAATGTCATTTCATTTTTTTATGATCACCTACATCCTGTGACTATATAATACTGGACCAGTAAAGCTCTATAAGACCAATATACTTTTTAATGTCAAGACATGCTGGCAAAAAAGTAGGCAACCCTACCGTACTTTCTGCGTATTTTCGACGTTCTGTTTGAATTCACCAATTTAGAATACATCTATTAAAGACATTACTTAAATTCGCAGAGATACCGTAGGTACATAAACACAAAGTAAAATAGTCAAAATGTACTCTCTGGTTACGTCTAACCAGAAATCATCTTTCTTTACTGGTCCAGTACTACATAGTCGAAGCCTACATCAAATCATCCATATTTAAATACGTGTAGCTAACATAAAGGCATCTATAAAATATATTTGCAGTTACATAGACAGTCTAAGCTAATATGAGAAAAAATTAATACATTTCTCGCATTGTCAAGATTGGTTCCCTAAACATAATATTAATAAAATTTCTCAAGTAAAATCTATTGGAATTAAAGTGAAACAAAAAAGTATTATGGTAATTTAATAATTTTTTTCAAAAAATAAAACCGATTTCAAAAAAACAATAAAAAATGCGCTGAATAGAGAAAAATAATCCTCTTAAAACTTCTCCAGCAAGATGTAAGTCCAATAGGGACTGGAATTATTCAGGTCGGTGCTTTAAGAAATAACACAAAACTGAACGAACCTTACGGACCGTGCGTTCGATTTGCATAAAATTGAACATAATTCATTTTTGGCAAAGAATATCAGCCTTGTTGGCTGAAAACTACAGCAGTTATTATCGAGTTCAAAAAAAAAGTCATAGATTCGGTGCACGTACTTTTCACTTTAAGGTGGTTTTTGTATGTTTGAGATTGACTCGGTGAGGAAATGAGCCAGAAAAAAATTTGTAGAAAATTGAGACAGAAAAATTTTTTGTCTGAAAAATTTTTCTACAATATATTCCCTAATTTTCGATATTTATCAGAAAAACAAATTTTTTCGGGGATCTAACCTAGGTACCAAAAAAATTAACTCAAGTCATAGCTGTGGGATTTTTAATATAATGCTGAATATATCTGTTCTTAAAATTTAATAAAAATTTTTTTATTTCACTCATATTATAAGTCTAATTTACTTCGACTCATAATAATACATCGATTTTTAAAATCATTTTTTGTTTCTGGTTGAAAATTAGATTTTCCCGGTTATTACGGGGTATTCGAAATTAGTTCGTTGTCATTTTTCCTGTTCCGAACATGCGATCAACGCGATGTACAAAGGGAAAAGGATTCATTCAAGCCAGCTATATTATTTTTTTTATTTTTTTTCATGTTGTACATGTCATGTTTCATTGTCTACGTCCTGTATAGGCTCTACTGCATAGAGCCATTCTCCAGAAACTTTGTTTCTTTTATTTGTTTTTTTTACGAACCATTTGATCGGGTCAACAACCGGTTTAAAAAGTTAACATAACACATTATATACATTTAAAATCTAGAAAAAAAAAAAAAAAAAGTACACATTTTTGTTGTCGGCGTCATTATACTCAGCTGAACAAGTTTGTTAGTAAATATTATGCGTGCGCAGGTTGCATTCGTACCAATATTCGCAAAACTTTTTTTTTTTCAACAAATATTTTGCATCTTTCAGGCATACCTGCGCTTTGCGAGTAAATTCGCGTGTTCACATTAATCCGTAATATTAGAAATTACTAGGTACTGGTTTTCAAAATTATTTATTCGGCTAATCAGTGTTTGAAAAGTGCAATTAAATATTGGCAAAACTGCGTCGGGAAAAGAGGAATAACATTTACGGAAATTGTCAGCAACAAGTACAAAGATTTATGGTTTTGTACCGACCAAACATTATTCAAACATTTTAAGGTAGGCTATTTTCGGGTATACGACTGCGAAGTGTTTTTGAAAGATAAAAGAAAAACATTTTTCAATAGTGGCAATTGAAATTAGCAAACTTTTTTTTTCTTGTGCATACAGAGAAATTTTTTTCGTGCATACCTAAAGCTATTAGCGTAAGTTTAAATTCAAGAGATGAAAGTTCATATAAACCATTCTGTACGAGTATATGTTGCGACGAGCGAAAAGGAAATGGAAATCCAGAAAGAAGATTTATTTCTCCACCCCTTGATGGATCCCCCTTCAACAGGAAGCCTAATAGAAAACTTCCTTTTCCGCTACTCTCCTCCTCCACTGGTATTAAATGAGCACAATTAGATGAAAAAAACTATGGCGTAACACGTCTCGCTAAAAAAAAGTAGATTTTCGACAAAAAAGAATTATGAATTTTGATGGTCACATTAATTGTCTGTAAATTCATATGGGTAAATGGTTATGGTATGATTGTATGAAATTTGTTAGCTGCTGACGAAATATTAGACAATATAAAATTTGAAAGCTTATTATTTCTTGAAATGAAAAATTAATTAAGATGATAAAGTATGGTAAATAACCATATAATTTGGAATAAAATCAAAAAAATACAATAAAGTTATGAAATAAAAAAAAAGAAAACATGAACTTTTGGATAATTTTTGTAAAAGGAAAGTTCATAAAAATTAGAAAAAAATATCTCTGCCCCCGCATCAACCGCGGTGTGTATATTTTCCAAAGGTATCAAAAATTTAATGACTTCCATTCAAAAACCAGGCAACCGATTTCGCTCAAATTCAATACCAAATCAGTTTCTAATTGTCTCCAACTGCCATAAAGATTTCAAATCAAAATATTTTACTTTACGGAAGTTATCGCGATGACCAAATGGTGGGTTTGCGAAATTTTGAGAAACCCTCACTCCGGAATTAGCGGATGAATTTCAAAAATTTTAACAAGAATGTAACACTATCTCATGTTTCAGACTCCCAAAAAGTGCGAAAATGAGCAAAAAGTGGAGATATATACGTATATATAGCCATAAACATATTGTATTCGTAATCTATGACTCAGGATCGGCACTTTTCCAGAAAAAGTACTCACCCTCAACCCTGGGGGCTAACACTGAACCCGGCGTAATAAGTAGATTTTTTAAAAGAAAACCTTCTTAAAAAGTAATGTTTAGTATGTATACATGCAGTAGTGATGCCGATATTTAATCGAGTAAACAAAAAGGTCGGTTTTTTCAATCGATTTTCACCATCCGATTAATCTAACCAAACAAAAACTGCCAAAAACAATCGATATGTTCGCTCGAGATTGAAAACTTGTCAGCCCAAAAAATCAATTGATAGGTATTACCGATTTGATAATTTTGATTATTTACCAAACAGGAATACTAAATTTTAAATTTCGTAGCTAATTTCCAATCCTCGTGTTTTGTATTTGAATCAAAAAAATTATTTAAAAATAATTTGCTATTAAATGTAAAATTTGATTAATTTTGCACCATAATAATCCATACTTTGCTTTTCCGCGTATAATTTGAATGAAAATTTCAGGTAGGATTGTGAATTTAGGGACCTTTTTCCCGAAAAAAGTCGACAAAAAAGAAAAAATTTATTTTTCTAAAATAATCGACATTAGGTACCGCTATTAATATTATATGCAGCCCACTGAGGAACTACATGGCGAAAATACGCGAATATTATGAGAGCTAAGGGCTGTAAGAGTCACAAGACAAGAGTTAAGAGCACTTCAATCATACTGCAGTAATATTTTGGAAATTATAAAGACGAAATGATGAATTTTTTTGTCTCCAATGTCCAACAGTTACAATCTCCAGTGAATCTGCAGCAGATGTTAGAAAATGAACTTTAAATAACTTTGATGCCAAAAGCTACAAATATAGTTAAGCATCTGAGAAATTGAATTTTTTCAAAGACAACAATATTCTCTTCACCTAAAATAAATCTCAATGTTTCGATTTTCTTCACTTCAGAAAAAAAAAATTACAATAATTCTTTACGTATATTTGCATACAAAATATTGTCAAAAATGAAAGGGAATATTATTGTAAACGTTGTGAGTAATATTGAATGAAAAAATCTTTGATATAGAGTATCGTGTTTCAAGTGTTTTCAGGGAACACCCCCCTCCAACTCGAACAGTAGATACGTAGTACACCTGAATACAAAATGTAATATACATACAATACTTAAAAACGCATATGACGTGTCCTATTCATCGCAGTTAAGGAGGCTAGGTATACTACAAAGGCTGCAAAATTATCATTTGACTATGAGCACCAATAATTATAGCACTCGCCACAAGATAAAAAAATCCTCTTCGCTTTTACCTTATAGTTTCTTTATTAACTTTACCACCAATCTGAAGAATTAAAAAAAAATAAATTTATTGTACTTCTAGATTTTTGGTTTACAACTTTAGGAACCCCTGTAGCCGACAGCACCTTTGCTACCTAAGACAAAGCAGTGGTCTTCAACCCATGACCCGCGAAAGAAGTCACAAAATTGAGGACATATTAAACTTTAATTTTTTATACAACTGATAAATATTTGCTATTATCATTAGTGTTTTGAATTAAAATTTTTAACTGAAAGTTATACGATGATTAGGCATATATTTTAATTTTTTATGATTCTGATCGGGGTTATATTAACACCCCGTCACAAAGCTAAAAAAATAAAAAAAGAAAAAAGAAAAAAAAGATATTCTTGAACACAAAAAAAACTGGAAATTTTTTTCGTTCGCTCCATTCGTAAAATTGTTGAATTTATATGTAACCCTCCTCCTCAAAAGTGAATTTTACATACCTTAAGGCATCGATGCAGAAATTTTTCTGAACCTTTAATATTTCGGCGCTCACCGGCCTTCACCAAAAATGTATTTTGGCCAATGGGTACGAAAAAGTCGAAGACCACTGAGATAGTGCAAATTCCATGCTCGTTTGCAAACCTATAACTCTATAACTGTTGAGAACAGGACATAGTTAAACATTTATTTGTTTGCTTTTAGGTGTACTGTCT
Source organism: Ericerus pela (assembly GCA_011428145.1). NCBI lineage: Eukaryota > Metazoa > Arthropoda > Insecta > Hemiptera > Coccidae > Ericerus > Ericerus pela. Next base: position 58,201 of record WOFM01000431.1, read on the forward strand.
AGCGTTATTATTCGGGGGGGCTTTTCAGAGAACCCCCAGTATACATCAAACATCAACTTTTGACTGAGAAATAAAAATTGTAGTCACTGATCTTTAGCTTAGGTAGGCTGTGTGTATACTTGCCATAAATAAATGATTCAGATTTTTTTTAATGAAGCTATGAATTATTAGCCAACTCTGAGCCTACAACGATTTCGAAAAAATTTCAACTAATTACTATATTTCCATAGAAATCAAACGAGTTTTATCTCGCCCAGACGGCCAGACTGAAATTTCCTTGCCTCCAATTTCTGAACTCTTAAGATAAACAGGTCATCCCTTTAATTATATACTATTTTTTACAAGCTTTTTTAATTCTACCTTGAACAAAATTTTTAATCCGAATTCGACATGCAACAGACGTGTTTCTTTACAAATGTTATTGGTACAAATTTTTCATTTTTTTTTCCATTTTGGCGTAGTGTTTGATACTTTTCTTCCTTTTTATTAATTAACATTTTTTTTCTTTTGATACCGCCATGTTAAGAAAAATTAACGGAGATGCCTGGAATTACTTGGAACGATGGAAGAATTAAATTTTGCGCCGTCTTTTTCATTCTTACGAAAATTTTTTCTTTCTCTAATTTTTTAGGTTCTTTCCGTTTTTCTCCTTTTTTGCTACATTTTGCGGTTCCGTCGGTTTTGGTTTATATTTCGGTAATGACACGGTCATAAAAAGTTACTCTATTTTTATTCTTTTTATCTTCAGGAAGTTTTATGGTTTTAATTTGGTGTTTATGTCTATAATTCTTCCGCTTTCCCGTTTCTATGGAAAAGAAGAGAGTTCTAAGTTTTTCCCATACTACGGTGACAGTATACCTACCAACACCTCCCTGCTCCCGTAATTTTTCTGAACATGTTGGTGAGATTTCACTTACAATTCTTTCAATAATTTTTTACTTTTATAATTCAAAGTTCGTTCAATTATATATGTATAAGCTGGCGTTAAAAGTCAGCCGAAAACTTCAGCCATGAATCCCAAGGCTGATGAATTTGACTGAATTTAGGCGAAAGCCAGAATCTTGTTTCACGTCGAAAAGTCAAATAACTAAGCTAAAGTTTCATTTTTTGACTGACTTAAAAATTTAACGAGTAATTGATAAAACTTGGGATTTTTATTGAGCTGAAGCTAGAAGCCAAATATCAAAAAGCGGAAAAGCGAAGCTGTGGGTAGCACACAAATACGTATACATTGTCATCCTTATCAAGTGCACTGCTCTCTAAAACATGTAGGTATACACTTTGTTTGTTCGTATGTTTCTTACTTGCACACACAGGAAAGTAAGATACAATGTTTGGCCAATGATAATTCGATTGATAAAGATCTCGGCAATATCTTAAACTGGTACATGAATATATTATGTCATTTCTTATCAATCAACATAGCAATGAATAAGAAATGACGTACTTTCTATAACATGTATACATATGTATATGTAAGTACATATGTGTGTCTGTATGAATGTGCTAATTTTCTTATATAAACTCACAAAAATGGCTACAAAACTGCCAGTGTTCCTCCAGGTTTTGGCTTACCCCTATGTGTGTTCATATGAAGTGGCAGAACATGCAATTAATCTGTTGATTACCTTCTTGTGTGAATATTATTTCACAACAAGGTATTCCACAGAAGCCAAAGTTTTTTTTCTCAAGGTTGTAAGTTTCAGCTAAAGCCTAAACTTTTTATACCGCCATTCAACCTTTGATTATAAGTTCCAAACTGCGTTTTTCTATTGTATTTTGTTCGTTTCATTCTCATCTGTAATGTACAGTAAAATCCCATTAACACGTTCTCACATAAGACATTTTCACTCATACTACACTTTTTTTTATGGTCCTTTGATATGCCAAACTAAAGCTATCCAAAATTTCTCAGGTAAGACATTGCTGGATATAACATTTTCCCGCTTAATACATTTTTCACACAGATCTGGCCAGGTTAATTTTTAGAAATTTTGAATTTTTTGAAAAAAAAAGTTTTTGTGACTTCTGTTCTTGAAAATCAAGTGGCCTCTTGAGAGAATTAGTGCCACACTATTCCAATTTCAATATTAAGTTCTTAGAAAGTACTGAAAGTTTTGCACTTTTAGCGATATTGAAAAAGTTTTATCACAACATAATTTTTTCTCACTTCAATATTTTTTAGTAAAACATCAAAAAAATTTTTTTGAATTTTTTTATTAAATTTTGAGTTTTTTTACTTCTCTTGTATTACGTTTTTCGGAATAATACGTTTTTTCACTTGGTCACTTGAAAAACGTATTAAACGAATTTTATTGTACTTACATATAATTTTTTATTATGAACATGAATTAATTTTCATTTGTTAGGTAAGTCAAGTTTTGATTTTACCTATGGTTCACCTTACGTTATATTCACTCTAATAATTAAAACTGGTGTTCCAAAAAAAATTCATTCCTTGATTATTTTCTTTTGATACTATCTGTACGTAGTTTTGACTCATTTTTCATGCAAAATTTACAAATAAAACTGCAATTCTGAACGAAAAAATAAAATACCTACTTCAAAAATTTCCCAACATCAGCAAGTAATTATTCTACACCTGTACAATTACGTCTTACTTTTTACCCCAAATTTTTTACTTTTCCACAGGATGGGTGATGCAGGTAGCTAACTGTGTGTATTTAGCCCGTAAATGGGAAACAGACGAGAACACCATGCGAGGACAATTGAAATTTTTACGTGATATTAATCTCACTTATCAGGTAACTACCTACAGGTATACCTAATCAAAAACAAAAAATTAACGCATCAGAAGTTGACTGATATTCAAACACTCAATTTTTTCAGTTCTCTCAAGTAGATACCAATCAGAGGTTGAAAAACAAAACGAAAAACAGATCAAAAAGGTTTTTGTTTTTTTTTTTGTTTTGGCAAAAATCAGAAATTAACGCAAACGGAAACAAAGTTTTAAGAAATAAAAACCGTAACAGAAACGAAAACAAAATTTTAAAAAATCCGAAAAAAAAGAGAAAGACAAAAAAAATTTTGAAAAACTGAAACAAAATAGTAATGGAAACAAAAGTTTTTGGTTCTTCATTGAAAAAAATTGAAATTTTGAATTTAAATACATCTTATGGCAGTCCATTTGGTGAAATTTACAAACTAAAAGTAGTCTACATACTTTTTCTTTTGCGTTGTGTGAAACATCTCCTGGTAGCAGGTAACGCAAACTAATGGAAACGGTAACAAAAATTTTTTGAAACAAAAATGAACCGAATTTTTCGTTTTCTAATCTCTGGTACCTATATGTGTAGGGCATTCGACAGAATATTATTACGCATTTTGAACTCGCTGGATACGCAGTGATTTTCGATTTATAATTTTTGTAGATGTTATTATTTCCTGAAGGTACTGATCTAACGGAAAACAACCTTCGTCGCAGTAATGAATTTGCCAAAAAGCATGGTTTACCACCATATAGCCACGTGCTGCATCCGAAAACGACTGGATTTGTTTTTTTGGTCGATACAATGCGAAGTGAGTAGGCCTGTATGATTTTTTCACCTTTTTTCCGCTCATTGCACAATTTTATTTCATGCTAAATAATTGGAGGAACTGACGACATAATTTCTGCATATAAGTCTAAGAAGTAAGAATTGAACGATTACGTCACATAAATCGTCGTTGAATATTGGGAACAACTTTTACCTTGAAATTTCGCTGTCATAATATTACAATAATAGCTTGTAGCCTAGAACAAGGATAACTATATCCTTAGTTTTACAACCTTTTGTGGCTTCGTCTTCGTTTTTTTAAATTTTTTTAATTATAAACATGACTATTTAATTACACTTAGGTGTGTAAGTACATTAAGTTTTATTTTAAGTGATACCAGGAAAGTAATGGCACTTAAAGTAGGTAGGTACACTTACGTTATAACAAAATGTGCTCTCTCTCTCTCTCTCACTCTCACTCACACCCTCTCTCTCTCTTTCACTATCTCTCTCTCCCTCTTTCACTATCTCTCTCTCTCTCTTTCACTATCTCTTTCTCCCTCTTTCACTATCTCTCTCTCTCTCTCTCTCACTTCTTTGAAAACCTACATAAAAACGATGAAATTTTACATATGTAACTGTATACCGAAGATTTATTGAAAACCTCCCTGAAATTTTTTTCTGTATCCGAAACAATCCAAAGCGATAAAAATGAAATTTTACTGGAGAAACAATTTTTCAATTAAATCAATGCAACTAAAAACGACTTTTTCCGTCGATTTTCTAGAAAAATCTACATATTTTAATCTTTATATCATAAAACGACCTTGCGGGGTAGGAATATGTACATTTTTTCGACTTTTCATTTCATAATCCAAGGAAATTTTTGGCACTAAAAGCTCAGACCAATATACCAATGAAATAACTCACTCAGTCAGGCTCCCTTTTTCACGTGTTCATCAGGATCAGTTCATTAAAACCCAAACTTATTATCTTGGCTCCGACGGCATATCAAGATATTTTTGACAGGTGTGCCAAAAGTTGAGAAAAAAAACACATTAATATTTTAGGGAATTTTTTGTTTTTTCGGTTTTTGAATTTTTATCGATAATTTGGAATTATAACGAATAATTGCGATTTTTTGAAAATTCATCAGGTATAAACGTCAATTTTCCTTTAACACGGCAATGATTGACACCACCAATTCATTCGATACGTTTTACTTTTATTATAAAACATCCTTTTACCTCATCACGTTATCATGCTGTAGGCCTACATAAGATTTTAATTTTGTTCTCTACTTACATACATTATACCTACTCTCTATACTTATTCATTGAATCGTTCTTTAAAAGGAAATAAGAAAAAAATTAAGTAGCTTGGCCGGATATATACGGATTCTATGATAAGTTAAGCTACCCTACTTTGGTATAATTATATTATTCCTACATATATGTACATAAATTAAATTCGTTCAATTAACAAATAATAATGTGGAGAGGTGAATTATAATTGAAAAATATTCAACGTTATAGAAGTGCGAAGGTTGAAACTGACTTTTCCACGTAAGTTACTCATTGAAGATTTTTTTTTTTTAGGTGAACAATCAAATTTTAATGCCATTTACGATTTGACTTTAGCATATTCCGATTTACTTCCGCAAACTGAAATGGATATTGTACACGGAAAATTTCCAAAGCGTATAAATTTTCATATTACCAGGTGAGAAATAACAGTATCTATAGTTCATACAATTTTTACCCAAAGTAAATGATTTCTTAATTATATGGGTAGGTAGGTACCTACCTGTACTCAGTAATATTGCATGGTTCGTTAATTCATGGCTTCTGCATACACTGAATAAACTGTATATTTGTAGTTATATTTTTTGTGTGTTTTTTTTCTTAATACCTACGCTACTTAGGTAACTAAGATTACCATTTTTAATTCACAGTATGTGTACTTACTATGGTGAGAACCAAAATAACAAAATTACGAAACTACGTTAGATACTTACTTTTGATTATTTAGAATAATATGAATTACTTTTTAACTTCATTTTTCAAGGCTACATATGTATTATATGTTACTGTCAAAACTAGAATTGGAAAATGACATTTGACCCTTCTAGTACTGACCAATTAAAACCAGAATTGGAAAATGCGTTAGGGGATTCTAGTTCTGACCAACATACAAATGTCAAAACCTGAAATAAGTTAAAACCAGTTTTTTTTGAAAATTTAATCAAAACTGTTATCGACTGCCACAAAATCTGTATTTGGTCTTAGTCAACTACACCATTTTAGGTTTTTTCAGCTGATCTTTATCGAAGGTTAGGTGACCCCACAACGAAGTTAAAAATGCTATGTGATATTATAGAAATTAAATATATTAATTTTTTTTTTCTATAAGAAAAATGCTGATACACTCTGAACTGGTTTTGACTAGGCACTATTAGTTTCAATTAAAAATTTATTTTCTTGTTTTAACTGGTCAGAACTAGAACCACTCAATGCATTTTTCAATTCTAGTTTAGAATAGTCAAAACTAGAAATGACCAAATTCTAGTTTTAATGGTAACATATATTACTTGTAGCTAGGCTATCCCTTTTTAATACAAACGATCCTGTGATTACCTCAGTTTAGCAGTAGGTATGAGGTTATTTCATGAAAATGACAAAAATTGATAATTTTTATTTCTGAAATTTTGTACATTATTTTTAAACAATTTTTTGTTGGGAATTGTTTCCATTTGTTGAACAAAATTCAAATAAAATATGAGGTACGCATCAAACGCCCCTGCGGAGGGGGTTGAAAATGAATTTTATTCTAAGTTGTATGATTAATAATTATTATTGGGAGTTTCCATCAAAGTGGTTGACATCTGGTGGATTTTTATAATATGTTATCAACGATGTAAATCTTATGCAAGTTTCGTTTTTTTTTTTTTGATTTTTCTTAGTTTTGTCTCGAAGGAATAAGTGTTATAACTTATTTATCCACAAATTGTTAAATATATTAGTGTGGAAGTCGACACATGTCCTTTTAGAGGTGCAGAAACAATATTGAAACAGCAAACCATCAAGAATTTATTCAAAAATTTGGAGAGGTCTATTTGTTTGAAATGGATTCTGTGAATGGCTCATTTATAGAATCCGTTATAAACAAACAAACCTATTTTTGATAACATACACCATCACCTCTATTTTTTGTTGACTATAGCGCTCCGTGGCTATGGAATCTCTTAATAGTTGGTTAAGCAGTAATGAAATTATTGTTATGTAAATTCACTGGTGTCAATAT